>JAHKKF010518612.1:19640-45698 GCA_019740295.1 Labeo calbasu
CAATTTCTGTATTGTGTTGTGGCATTGAAACTTGATATGGTCATGTATAGTTAGTTTATAGATGACTGTGTCATCTCTATAAAAGTATATAATGTTGTCCATCTTCTATTGTTTGCTCATTGCGTTTGTATAGTAACTAGACCAAAAATATTTGCAATTGTGAAATGACCTGAAGTGCTTTGTGTTCACAGCGTGTTCTATTAGTGAACTGAACCGTGAACTTAAAGCTTATTGCTTATTATGGTTTGCTTATCATCCTTTGCCAGTGGTTTGGTTTTGACATTGCTGTGTGATATTTAGCTTTTCAGCATTTTCCAACATTTTGAAAATGTTCCTGTTTTATTGGCTTTAAGGAAATATCAGTCTGGCTAGTAAGTAAAGAGTTTGATTTGTGTTTGTGTGTGAAGGAGAGAGTTAAAGAGGTGAGGTTCTCTTATGCAAGTCATAGGCTCACTGCGCGTGGGAAGTGTGCAGTATAAACGCACTCGCGCACTAACAAAAAATCAGGAATGGGAGAGAGGGAGATACAGTAGCTCTGTTCCATTTCAGAACAAGAAGATTCTTTATTATTAGTGTTAGAGCTGCCATTTTGCCAGCATTCCTGCTGAGTTTACTCTGTTGAAGGTAAACACTGTATTTTCTTTAATGCTCAGCTAATAAAGAAAGTTTGCCAGGAAACTTACGAGTAGTTGATTCATAATGTGTCCATAGAGTTTTTTTTAAATCAACATCAAGGTTCTAGGTTAAAATGTACAAGGTAATGTGCATATGTTATCTTATTTTAACTTCCCCAAAGGATTTAATCCCAGCTGCCCTCATGATTAATATGGCACTGATGAACATTAGGCAGAACAAAGGCAGACTAATTGAGAGTTATTTGCATTATCTCAGGGTCTTTCAAAAAATCACCAGTGGCATTAAGGGTAGGATGCATTTGCTGAATGTGAAATGTCTGGGAGAAATGAGTTTTTCTTCCGAGGAGCATAAAAGAGGATATGCTAAGTGATGTTTTTTTTTTTTTGGAAGTTTGGTTACCAACATTCTTTAAAATATTTTCTTTGTGTTCCACAGAAAAAAGAAAGACATGAGGGTGAGTATGTGGATGACAGAATTATCATTTTTGGGTGAACTGTGTCTTCAAAATAAAATGTGAAAATGAAGATTCTCTGGCTTAGATATTCCAGATCTTAATGTCTGCTAGGGTGTTTGGGATGATTGCCAGGACATCGCTGTGTGGTTGCTAATGTGTTCAGAGTTGTTTTTAGTGTGTTGCTGTGCAGTTGCTATGGTCTTCTGGTGTTTTCTAATCTAAAAAGTCTCTGATGTTCTAGTATCCTAGATAATGGCTCGGGCTCTTTCCCTCAATGAAAATTTGTGATACTTTTCCACCAGTTTTAACATGCTCTAGGCGAAAATAAATCTGATCACTTAGAAATGTAATGGCACACCTCTCCTCAGCGAGCAGCATGATTTGTGGTATAATTTCTGTCTCTAGCACCAACACATTGAACAGTGGGTTTTAATATTAACAAAAAAACCTTAATCCAAAGTATGAGCAATACAAGTAGTAACAGTGTGTTTGTGTGTTTGCATACATATTTTGATTAATGTGAATGTGTGTAATATGACAAATTGTCTAGTTTTGACTTCTACAGCAACATGAATGCAATGTACAATAATAAATAGGAAAATATGTATAATATTATGAATCAGTATCTAGTTTATTTATTGTATCTAAGAGTGTGTGACTCATGAAAGACTCAGTTCTGCAGTCTTCACTCCTACAATCACACAGTTGGTTTGACATGATTAGTTTGACCTCTACCAAACAGATACAGAGAGCGAGTGATATAAAAAATAAATGAAAGCCTTTTAAACATTTTGAACCCCCGCACCGTTTGTAAAGACAAATAATGTTGCATTGTAACTTCATCCGTTTGGTTTAAATTTAAAGGGATAGTTCACTCAGAAATCACATTTTTGTCATTTATTACTCACCGTTATGTCGATCCAAACCATCGTCTTTAGAACACAAATTAAGATATGAAATCTGAGAGCTGCATAGATAGCAACGCAACTGACACATTCAAGGGCCAGAAAGGTAGTAAGGACATCATTAAAATAGTCCACGTGACGTCAGTGGTTCAACTGTAATGTTATGAAGCTACGAGAATATTTTTTTGTGTGAAAAGAAAGCAAAAATAGCTTCATAACATTACAGTTGACACAAATTAATGAATAAATCAGTATATAAAATATATATATATATATTTTTTCATATTCATGTAAGCTATAGCTTCTGACATTTATATCAAAACAAACTCATGATTTATGACATAATTGCTGCTTTATTTAATCAGAAACACAGTCTATATGTTATTTGTGTATTTTACTTTCATTTTATTAGAAGTAGGCCAACGGCGCCCCCTTACCGTACGTGCATTAGGACCCGGGGGAGGCTGCTGCCACTGCTGCCACTTGCACATGCTATTACTGTTTGCTCTATCACACATGAAACGTGTCTTTCTGTATATGCATTATCAGATTAAATGCAGCGATCCAAAACCGTAAATCTAATCATCATTCAAGCAAAACTTTGCTTCAAGAATGAGCCACACTGCTGAACTGATTTAATCACTAGCACACCCTGAGCACATGTGAGTTATTTCTCTTATCGCCAAGACATATCAGCATAATTTTTCATATTGGGTCATGCCGATATTTACATTTAAAGTCATTATCGGCCGATTCCGATATAGGTCAGATAATATCATGCATTCCTAAAAAGTAACTTAATTTGTGTTCCAAAGATGAATAGGGCCCTATGAAATCCGTTTTATTTTTTTCCAAATTCTGTTTTTTCCATTTGAATTTTTCTGGATTCTGTTTTTCCCGTTTAAATTTTTCTAAGCTCTTTGTAATGATTAAATTAAATTTTATAAATCAAAGAGCATGTCTAATTAATTAAAATCATGAAACTTATAAAATTTCACATCAATTTGATAAAGGTTTAACAAAAATGACGTTTTATTTTTTTCTCACCATAATTTTATTGATCATTTTATTGTTATCAAATTCTGTGTTTTAGCATGTCTAATTATTTGAATGCATACTTAATTTATTCAAATTTATTCTTACAATAGCCTCATGAAAGTTTTTTACGCACAGAAATTCTGTGTTGTGTATTTAAAATGTTCTGGTTATCAATTGAAGGCATAAAACATTAATTTAATTTATCTTTTAATTAAACTTTTTTTTGGCAAACAAAGGGGAATTTACTATTAAAATTAAAACATGGAAGAAATGTTGTGTGATTATACCCTAAAAAATGTTTGTTTCATTTTAGTAGTAGTAGTAGTAGTAGTAGTAGTAATATATATCTGGCACAATGTCTTCAAGTTAAACCGGACTTTACATTTCTGTGTGTACAATAAATAATGCTTTCCTAATATGGAACGGTCAAATGCTCATGAAGTGACTTTCAGCAGATATTGTTCATGTATTTATGTCCTCATTTAGTGAGATGACAGATGCTGAAATCACTGCGAACATGCTTTAGTTTGTTAGTAAACAAAACTGCTGATCTGCTCCATTCATTAGAACAGACATGCAGAACATGCAGGATTCACATTTAAATGGTATTTCTGCTGCGTAATATTTACAGATACTAGTCCATATTGCGGTTTGATTTAGGTGTAATGACCTACTTTTTATTAATTCATTCAAACTTTGACAAATTCCATGACATTTCTTTTTATTCAGTAAATTCCATATTTATGACTGGATTCTGTGATTCCATCTGTGTTTTCCGCATCGCGGAAATCATAGGCCCCTAGATGAACCACAGTCTTGGAATGACACGAGGTTGAGTAATTAATGACAGAATTGTCATTTTTGGGTGAACTATCTCTTTAAATTTGTGTGTCATCTCAAGGTCTAAACATTTCTGTAGCCAGTCAGAACGTATGTCATTCTATATTCATGTTATTCCAAGCCTTTATAACCTTCAGTGACTTAGGAACCAAATCAGACCTTTCTATAAATGAATCATTTAGACCAGGAATGATTCTGAGAAAGGAGTTTTTTGCTAAATCCAAGGTGAACCTTTGAAAAAATTTGAACAATGTCAAATGGTTCTGTCAGATGTTTTTAATAGCCAGCTGTGTCCCAGAAATAATACGTCTTCCTTAAACTAATTAAACAACTCCTCTAGGCAATACGAAAAAAGACCCATGTTCAGACCAAATAACTGTAAGTAAAGTGCAGCTCCCTTTATGGATGAGTGCCTCAACAATATTGCACAGTTCATTAGTGACTGATCCCTGGTCCATTTACAAAACTTGTTGCAGATTTTTAGGCCAGAGACAGCAGCCATTTAAGGATTTTTAATGGCTGACCACTGGCTTATTCAATCGCTTGTCTCCTCATGCGTGGGATCTTGACACCCACCCAAAATTTTATTGCTGTTAAATGCTTTTTAGTGCAGGCTGTTATAAGAACCCTGTGTGCTTCTAGTTTTTGTTGTTGCAGGAACCCACAGGAATATACATTTACATACAACATGTTATTTTATACTACATTTATGTATTTTACCTGACTAGTCATGTCAAGCGGAGGGATAACTTAGTTTCTATTTTGGGTAGCGCTGCCCACAGTAAAATGCTGCCGATTCAAAATTACTGTCCACATAATTCTGTATTACACATGGAATATTTTCTGACTAGCTGTGATATGTCCAGCATTTTCACTTTAAGTGAGGAGACATATTACTTATTGCTGAAAACTTGTCATGTCATGACTGGTTTAGACAAGATGTTCAGCTCTTGAAAATGGATGCTACAGTAGGTGTTACTTGACATCTGCCATGTCTTTTCTGTTTAGTAAAAGAGTGGGAAATGTATTGAACAAAGTGTTTGGAAAAACAAACTTGACTTTGATTTTAGCATTAGCGGTGATGGACGTTTCTAAACTCTCAGTTTTACCAAGAGATAGCTTAAAACTCTTCTACTTTCATGAGGATGTGCCTAAATTGTGTTAAATGGTGCAGAGAAACAACCGGTAGGAAGGACGAATCACAAATGAGGTTTAGTTAATATCTCAATTCTTTCTCCTAGACTTGCGATTTGAGAACATTCTATGGAAATGTCCATTTTTCTGTTCCTAGCCTTTACAGAAATATTGTAATATTGTAATACTTGGAAAAACACTTTAGGGTTGCAATTTCCTTATGTTTTAAAATGAAACCATATGTTATTTGAACAATTACACCACCTTGAGCTATCAGTGTGGATATGTATGTATATATGTGTGTGTGTGTGTGTGTGTGTGTGTATATATATATATATATATATATATATATATATATATAATTATTATTATTATTTTAATTAATTATTTTAAATTCCAAACACCATAAAACTACAATAATGTATTCATAACTAACAAATATATGATGTAAATGGCATAAAAAAAACAAAATGCTGAATAAATATTATAAAATATATAATGAAAGTAGTGGTCCCCTGGAATTGTCACTGGTGTTATCATTTAACAAAACTTATTTAGAAATAAAAATCACACTGATGACATCACTTGGCTTCCTTCTACCTGTTTTCTAAAGAACCATAAAGAAAGGCCCATGATAAGTCCACTGTTTCTTTTCAGTTATCAGAAATTTTCTCATTTATCTCATGAATTCAAATGAAGCTTTTAGTTGAACTCACTGGTATGACCTGCCATTTTGTAAAATGCATTTTTCATAAAACATCGTCACTGGTGTTACCTTCCTTATGGGTAAATACATGCACAAAAAACATTTAAGCTGTCATTTATGTGTATTCATAAAGTCAAAGGGTAATCTAATAATGTGGTCTAAGTTTAAGTGTTAGAAAAAGAAATACATTTTAAGACATTTTGCCATACCAAAAGGATGGATTTTTTTTTTTAAAGGGATCCCTGGGACTTGTATGATATAACATAAATGATGTCTCTTACTTAAATATGTAGTGGAAAACCCATGAAAGATTTACTTTTAAAAATCCACATCTTTTTTTTGGACTATGGGGAGCGCCATTATTTTGATGACGCCGGTTGCTATTTTTACCGCAAAACAACTCAGAAAATAAAAAATTAGGTATCATACTCAAAATCTCATACTTATGCACTATTGTATAACAGTTTGTAGTATAAATAGCAAGAGTAGTGTGTTCACACTGAAAAAGTGCACTTTGGATGATGCACTTAAATAACGAAGAATAACAGAAAAACGAAATCTGTAATGTTGAACACTTTATGCGATCAAGTGTTGCAGCTTTAATTGCGTAGTGAAGGGGGAGTCGACTCCGATTATGAATGACAAAATAATCTTGTATAATTCATACACTACAAGGTTGAGTGCATAGTGTATAGTGCATCATTTGGGACACATTTACCGTTTCAATGACCACAGCTACTGAAAGAGCTCACGGGTGGTGATGGACATAAGCGTAGGCTTAAACCAAATGCCGTACCATTGTTTTTTTTGTTTTGTTTTTTTCCACAAGGAGTCTAAACGCCCCAGGATATCGAGTGAAATCCGCGCTAAGAAACTTCAGTGGCTGCGGCGTCATGACAAGCGTCGGCATGTTTGCATCCTGCCAGGATGGCATCTAGCGTTTCTTGAATCTGCTGTTTGTAAGCTCTTTCAGTAGCTGTGCTCTACTAAAAGCCTCAAAGGCATCAGGGCTAAAGTGGAGAGAGCAAAGACACTTGTCTTTAGGATGTTTTATTTATCCACAAGCATCTTCCCATTCGTTTCTCCTCTTGTTAATCGCTAGGAAAGCAGTGAAGGCTTACATCGCTTCTCTTGTTGCACTTCGACTGAAAATTACAACCAAAAGCTGCACAATGTGGCGTCGTATCAGTATTTTATTGAGTTGTGGTAAATATAGTAACACGTAGCGTCAGTAGCTCACCGAGTGCAACTGTTCTTTCATGGGTTTTCTACTAAATATTTCAGAAAGAGACATCGTTTATGTTATATTAAGCCATACAAGTCTTAATACCCATGGTTCCCTTTAAAACTCATTTGAAACTCCATAAATTTTCCTGAATTGTAAAATCATTTTATTATTATCTGCCATGTCTTTTCTGCTTAGTAGTAGTTATTCCACACTGTCATTATTTGTTTATTTCCTTTAAAGACAGCATTTCAGATGGTCGTTATTACTGGTATTATGCATGCAGGGTCCGACAGAACAAATGTCAGATGCATTAGCGATTGTCTGATTGCGGCACAGCATATAGCATTAGCAATTTGACTGTCTCGCCAGAGTTCAGAGTGACAAGTTAAATTGCTGACTTTATTTCCTTGAGTGCCCTATATCTGGTGGAGATTGGCTTCGCTTACAGGAAGCTACAAAAACAGCAAACAGGCATTAGTATCAGCAAAGAGAGGCCATGGGAGAGAGAGAAAGATCTGAACAAGAGTTTAGAGGAAAAGCACAACAAACATATGGACGGAAGGAGAGAGGAAGGGAATTACAGAACAAGACAACAGGGAGAGTGGGATGGGGAGAAAAAAAGAAAGGAAACACGAGCGCGTTGTAAAAGTTAAAGTCTTTGAGAAGAATAGCGTGAGGGAGCAGGGAGAATTCGGAGAGAAGTGAGGGAGCGTTCTGAGAATATGAAACACGGTTTTATTTCTCATCTGATATAAAGAATGTTACTCCTCCAAGCCACGCTTCAATGAGGAAAAAGACACCGCAAAGGATGAATAAACAAAAGAAGTGTCATCGAATCTGAAAACTAATTACAGCCTGACAGAATAAAGCTTGACTGTTCGACTCTCCTCCGCACCAGTGAGGGAGAGACGCAGATGAAGACGTATAGATCGAGGGCCAGATGATAAATATTAGAGGATCTCCAAACACAGGCAAGCGAGCGTGGCGGCATCATCATCATCTTTATATCATCGCCATTGACTCTCAAAGGCCACGTTTACAGTTGATCACATTTTTCAGCGCTAAAGCCTGCAAATGAATTGAATCCAATTTCTATAAAAGTAATGCGCACACGAGAGGGCAGATGTGAGACGAGGGTGATCAAATATAAAAACCAAACCACCTCTCTTATCTCTGTTGCCATGGTGTCACCGCGGTGTTGCCAAGGCTACCGGAGCGTTTGCGCAACAGTAATGGGGTGTTGTCACGGTAACCCCAGCTGTTACTGTGAAGATTGTGGAGGAATTTTCCCTAGGAAAGGGATTACATGCAACATGTGCACCCACATCCTAACACGCGTGCGCTCGCGATCACACGCTTGCTCTCAAAGGGCTCTCAGAGCAGTGGGAACGAGAGATCAAAATCGTTACGACGCAATGTATGCGAGAAAGGATGTACGCTGCTGCTTTATTAGAGTTATTATATCAGAAAAGGATAAGAAACCTCAGAACCTTCTCTGTTTCAAAGCTGTTAAAAGCACGCACATGGGGGAGACACGGTGAGAGATGTATAGCGGATGAAGGCTTGAGTGAGGGAGAAATTTGTTGGTTTTGATAGTTTGATCTTTTAATGAAGCCCCCATGAGGGGCGAGCCGAACACGCATGGCATCATGGGAACTTTTCTAGCCGTATCATTCATCCCTCTATAGCGCAGTGCACTGTATACCTTTTACATTACATAATCGTCTTTTGAGGGATGTTTTAGAAAATCCTCAAAGACAGTGAAACCTGTACCACGTAGATCCACATGTACAGCGCCGCTTTTTTTTTTTTGAGTAAATTGTCAAAGCAGTTTAATTTTTCTGATAGGAGTCATTTCTGATTCGTCAGTAGATTGCAGAGATTTGGTTGTGATTTTGTTTTTCTCTTCTGCTGCGTTACAGTACGCAATGCTGTGTTGTTTTCTAATCTCATTCAATTTCCTGTTAAATTCAGGGTAGAAAACTGACAGCTCTGGTTGGCAGAAATTCATGCTAAAAATACTCTGACTGTGTTTCTGGTGTTTACAGAATGGCATATTGGTTCCTATATATTTTAAAGCCAGGGCCCTACGCTTACTTTTCTCTTTAGGAGCACTTGTGCTCCTAACTTAAACGATTTAGGAGCGCAGTCAAAATTTCAGGAGCACCTTCTAATCAATAATCAAAAAATCTGATCAAAAAATTATCCTTCCCATTACAAGGTGATATTTGACACCTTAAAGTGATTTACGGGGGAATTTTGTTTTGACTTTTGTAATGGCATTTTTCAAACTTTATTAAAAGTATGTCATGTTTTATGTCAAATTTTTCAAGAATTATATTTTAAATTTTTTTTTAAAATTTCTAATTAAACAACAGAATAAGAACAAGCACACAAACAAAAACACAAAAGTGGCTTGCAGGTGTATTTTTATATGTTTAATGAGAGGTGGCATCAGTGCAATCAAATTCATAAAGTCATGTTGAGATTAATGTTTTAAATATAACATTTTTATTACAGAAATATTAAATGATTTAAATAACTGAAAAGATACTTTACAAAATGAAACTGAAAGCAGTATTTACCATAAAAAATATTTACCAGAATTTATTTACCAGAAAAATATTATTTAGAGATGCTTTTGATTATTAAAATGGAATCAGTATAATCAATGAAAAACAAATAAATAAATAAATAAATAATAATAAATAAATTTGAGGAAAAAACATATTTCGTAGGGCCTTAAAATGTAATTTTTGTTAAACTTTTAATAAATTGCTGTTAAATTGTGTATGATTTCAATTAATCAGACATGCCTTTTGATTAATAAAATTTAATTTAACCATTAAAACAGAGTTTAGGAAAAAACAAAACAAACAACAGAAAAAATATAATGGGAAAAAATAAAACGGAATCTGGGAAAAACTAAAATAGATTTCATAGATTTCCCTGCTTGCAGTTAACCAATTAACAGGTTTTTACTGTAGTATCCTAAGTGTTATTCTGTAAAAATGACAAACGTTTTTTTACAGTGCATTCTAATCTATTCTAAAAGTTGTATATGATGTAGGCTGTTTTTTTCAACCTTTTTTGTCTTTTGTTCCCCTACAGCCCTATTAGTGAAAAAGAGAGTCTTACACCCATTACAGATATTTTTTTCCCTTTTCTTTCCTAAAGAACTGAATAAATCATGAGTAGTTATTTTAGTCCTTTCTGTTTTTATAGATTTAACGAAGTAAAATTGAAATCTTTCCAAGGACCCCCTGGATCCTGCTTAAGTGCCCCCTGCTCGGGAATCACTGCTGTAGATCGTTATGTGATTTGGCTGCTCACATTCATTCAGATTCAGATTCCAAACCATCCAAATCACTGAAGGGTAACAAAACCTTTTTTGATTGACGTTTGTCAGTTGTGCAGTCAGCAGCGATGTCTCCGCATCAAGCATTCGATGGTAACACCAGCTGACCTCTTTTTACTGCAGAGTAGCATGAATTTAAAAAGGATATTACATATGCAGAGGGCTCCCGAGAACCGTTATTCACCAAATTATTCTTGCACACAAATTAATATACCATAGCAAATGAACATGAACATGCTAACAGTGTTTGCATAAGTCTTTGGCTCGCTGCTGGGTGTGTTTAGGCATAATACTGCAACCAGCAGTGCGGTAATGGCACGGCTTTGTGTGTATGTGTGTGTGATTGTATGACAGAGAGAAAAGAAAACGAAAAGAGGAGAAACAGATTGAGAGAAAGAGAATGGAGTGTGTGTTTTAGCAGCAGCAGGGCTTTGTTCTAATGGCTGGTCTCACACTGTGCTTATCAATGCCGTACAATACATTGAAAGGCAGCAGCATGTGCCAGAGCGATATGCTTACTGTCACTGCAAAAATCCAATGAAATATTGATCACATACTAGCTCAGGTCACACACCCAGCCCTGTCAGTCTGACATTGTTCTAGTGGTCCAAATATATTTGATGGATAAATGCATTTATTACACTGTGCAAACTGTTTTCTAATATATCAATATCATTTTACAGTGATTCAATATCATTACTATTGAAAGGTGCAGCAAGGTTAACACAAAATCAATTGAGATTTTGATAGCAAGGGACATTTTAAAGGTCAAGTGAAATACACTGTCTGCACTTCATATTGGTTTTAAGTAAAAAAAAAAAAAATGTCTGAATTATGTTCAGATAAAATAAGCTCATTTCCAGTTTATGCTAAATGTCAAAAAATACAGAATTTCTCAACACTTTAATGAAATTGCAATGTAACATCCAGTAGGTGTGCTAAATAGAGTGATATATGTATTATGAATGAACAATCAACAATGCTTTTGCAGAATTTATTAAGTTAAAATTAAATCTATCATCAAAACCATACTGGATTTCTGAACATTTCAATTAAATGTCTCAAAATAGTTTGCTGTGTATATGTAACACATTTAGGGCTGTCAAACGATTAATCGCGATTAATCACATACAAATAAAAGTTTGAGTTTGCCTAATATATGTGTGTACTGTGTGTAATTATTATGTATATATAAATACAAACACATTCATGTATATATTTAAGAAATATTTATAAGTATATGTGTTTATTATAATTTTTATATAATTTCTATTATATAAAAATAAAAATATTTTGTGCATAAATAACATATGTCTCTTAAATATACACATTAATTTGTGTAGGGTTGTGTTTGACGTCCCTAATACATATATATTGTAATACCTAATGCATTAGCTAAATTAAAAAAATAAATTAAAATAAGTAAACGGTACATTAGGTAATATATACTAACAATTAACAATACTTTGGCAAAAATGTATTAATTTAGGTTAATGTTAATTTATACACTTTTAAAATTTTAAGTTAACATTAGTTAAAGGTTTTGAATTTACATGAATAAACAATGAACAATAGCAGTTTTTATGAAATCCTGTTTATGGTTGTACACTGAAAAATAAAGCAGTAGAAACAGATTTACTTAGAATTTCTGCATTATCTAAAGGGATAGTTCACCCAAAAATGAAAATTTACTCACCCTCAAGCCATCGTAGGTGTATATGACTTTCTTCTTTCAGACGAATACAGTCAGAGTTATATTTAAAGATGCCCTGGCTCTTCCAAGCTTTATAATGGCAGTGAATGACTGTTGATCTTTAATAATCCAATAGAAGTCCAATAAAGTGCATCCATCCATCATAAAAAGTGTTCCACACGGCTCCATGGGTTAATAAAGCCCTCCTAAAGTGAATCAAAGTGTTTTTGTAAGAAAAATATCCAAGTTTAAAACTTGATAAACCGTAACCTATAGCTTCCGCTAATTGTCGTACACACAACTATGCGTACAGTTTTAAATAAGGATATTTTTATTACACAAATGCATTGATTCACTTCAGGAGGCCTTTATTAACCCCCCAGAGCTGCGGAACACTTTTTTTTGGGATGGACGGCAGACCTATTTACTGCCATTATAAAGCTTGGAAGAGCCAGGACATTTTGTAATATAACTCCGATTGTATTTGTCTGAAAGAAGAAAGTCATATACTCCTAGGATGGCTTGAGGGTGAGTAAATCATGGGGTTATTTTCAATTTCGGGTGAATTATCCCCTTAAGTTTACCGACATTTCCACAATGGAATATGCAATTCAAAATACAGGTAAAACAATGCCTAAAATGCCTTCATATTAACAGTACATTGTGCCCTATTTTTACAGACATTTCTTAGAGCATAAGTGTGTTCTCCAGTACACTAAGAATTGTTTTTCAAACTTTATTCAAATTATCCAGATCAAGAGAGCGGTGCAAAAAAAGTTTTTGAACATATAATCTCCTAGGAATAAAGATAATGATAAACTTCAAAATCCTCTGCACAATGGGGTGCTTTTAAAGTTGCTCTAAAAGAAGTCAAAGGAAATCATAATATCCAAGAAATTAGTCAGGTTCCTGCCTTTGCTTTCATCTTTTGCTGCTATTGGCTGGTCAGCTCTGAACTAAGGTCTTTTTGGAGCAACCTTTGCATGGATTGTGCACCAATCTCAATATGTCACAAGGTGGAAGATGAAAGCTTTAGAGCCATTAGTACCACGGGATGAAAGCAAAGCACGAACCTGCCGGCTTGCCCTATGTGTCTGTTAGATTCCGCTACAAATCTGCCATCAGAGGGGCTTGCAGCATGGGGCCTTTTTATTTTCAGAATACCAATTTGTGCAGGCAATTTAAAGATATTATTATCTGCTTAATTCCACTAACAAACGAACTCTGTAGATTAGTCCATAAGAAGTCTGAGTCATAATATTAAGTGAATAAGAAGTGCTGACAGAGGTAATTATTCCTTTTGAGGCTGATTTGCAGTGCACACATGATATTTCAAATCGAATTCGGGCTTGAACAGAAGGAGCTAAAAGTTAAAACTTTAGGGTATGCACTAAATGGTGCAGAAATTTGATTTCAGGATTTGAGATATGGCACAGAAGACTGAACTTGTGCTTTAATGAGAGAAGTTTATTCCCATTTGCTGGTACATTTGGTCCAGACGGGAAACTCGGAAGCGGATTGTTCATTATTCATCAGTCCTGCTTCTAAATCTCACGTATAGTTCCAGTGTAGGCGTTTGCAAGGGTCAGAATGCATAAAATGAAAGTCATAATTTATAATGCAGTAACGGCAAGTTAAGCGCACCAAATAAACGTGACCTATTTGAGAAGCTTTTTGTTTTATGTTTGCTCCATATGAGTGTTGATACAGAATGATTTAAATGAACGCTGTTTGACAGTCTATAATTTTTATACTTGACACTGATTAAATTTTCCAATGCAGTATGATGTTATGGCAGGAAAATAATGGATTTAATGTCTAATCCGTTTGGAGTTTACCCAGGGGGAGGGATTTCTGGAGCACCTTGAAGGGCTCTGGATAATCTGAATAAACCAAATTATTTGCAGTGCACAGACCCATTTCTTTGGATCCTTCCAGCTGCTATGATTGTGCTGGTCAAAGGAAATGAGCAACCGCAAATCTTGGCCTCTGATGTTTCGGTCCACTTCGTTATGAAGTGTGTCAGTTTGTCTTTGAAGCTGCAGTGGCAACATTTGTCAAGTTGCAAAAACATTCCAACGCATCCCAGAGCCCAGTGAATTATTTAGTGAGTTTGAGGTCACTTAGTGCGGACCGACATCCAGACGTCATGATGCTGCAGTACTACAGAGCTAGAGTACATTCAAAATGCATGGCCTTAGTAACACACGGAAGCCATTCAAGAGCAAATTTCATGATTGAATTAAACATGCAAAACTGCTACGACACAAAACGCCACTTTTATGTACTGACTAAGCAGTTTTCAGCTCATAGTAGTTCTTTGCCAATTTGATGTTAGTTTTGCACCCTCCGTCTGGGTGCATGTGTGTGAGAAGTGTGTAAACCATCAAGTCATGTAGCTCCCATTAGAGTCAGTATGTGTGCATATGTGTGTGAATAGATATGCTCTTGAGTAACTTTGGTGTTTTATTCATGAGTACCCTGCAGCGGCTATTTCTCTCCATCAGCGGAGCCTTGATGCTCTAAGAATAACGCACTCATGTTCACACACACAAACCATAGAACCTGCAGATTATATATGTGTCTTTTGCAGACTGATTGATCATTACTGAGTTCCACTTCACTGAAGGACTTGCATGTAATTATTATTATGAGATGTACTTGTCATTTATATTATGTATATTATACATGGCATTCGTCCGCTGTAATAGTATGGGATGTATATTGTTTAAACTCACTGTATGACCACTTCCGATTTTGAATGGGGAACGCAGTATCGTCCGTATCAGCATACTTAGAATTCAAAATTGACTCTGTTTACTTTCTTAAAACATGTTTTTTGTCATATTATGGTCAGTGCATATTTAAACCAAACTTGGGTTAATTTTCTATTGTCAAAGGCAGTGATGTAAAAAGCACAGCTCATACACAACACAGTAAATTTGCATAACCAACTTAAATTGTCTAGCAATAATTACTGTTTTTTCTTTGCAAAATTTGACCAAGCAACAGTAAAAGTGACCGTACCTTTCTTTAATCAACATAAAAAAAAAATTAATCAAAAATGTAAAAAAAAAAGTCGGATTATGTCACCAAAACTGTGTGAGCGGGGGAAAAATATTAACGACTAGCCAAATTGCTATTTAGGTGTTGTTTCAGGCTAGTCAAGTCACCTTTATTTTTATAGCACTTTATACAACAGAGATTGTTTCAAAGCAGCTTCACAGTATTAAAGAGCAAACAAACAGAATCAGTGATGAAAACTTCAAATGTGAGACGAATTTCTGTTGTAAAGCAGCTCTAACAAGACAGTAGTGTCATTATTCAGCTCCACTTAGTTCATTGTTGATTCAGTTCAGTTTAATAACAGTGCGAAGTTCATCAATTATAAAACAACTTTTATCAGTTATGAAAAAAAGTTGATGTAGATAATGCAAGTTTTTTAAAACCTTGCTAATAGTTAACAGTAATTCAATGCATGTCAATGTACTAAGGTTTAATTAATGTTTTGAAATAGAAATTGATATTTTATTTAGCAAGTATGCATCAGTAAAGATGTTTATAATGTTACAAAAAATTTGCTTTTCATTTGAATTTTCTGTTCAGCAAAAGTATCTTTGTTTCCACAAAAATATTAAGCAGCACATCTGCTTTCAACATTATTAATAATAAATGTTTTAGGCATCTAATCAGCATATTTTAATGATTTAAAGAAGTTCACTTCCAGAACAAAAATTTACAGATAAATTACTCCCCCACCCCCTTATCATCTTGTAAAGAAATTAAGTTTTTTGAGGAAAACATTTCAGAATTTCTATCCATATAGTGGACTTCAATGGTGGCCGTGAGTTTGAACTTTTCCACATTATTAGGAAGAAAGTGTTGAATATGGACTCGTGTAGGTTAGTGATAGCACTGCTTTTTCGGTGAACCGAAAACTGCAGTATTTCTGAATTATGACTCTGACCGTATGTTTCTGTGTGAGAGGAAGAGAGATTCATAGAACAGAGCTCAACAATAATGATGGTCTGCTGGCCCGGGGGCAGTGTGAGTGTGTTTTAGGCCAGTTGACACAACTGTCACAACTGTCGTTGCATTGTCACTATATCCCACGTCTGATGATCATGCACATTTGTTTTAAACCTTGTTATATTTTTGTGCAAATAAAACTTAACATAAGTGTAAAAATAATATTTGTAAAATTCAGTAATACATGCTAAATATGCAGTGTTTAAGTTTTTTATGGTGATGCTTGTAGAAATGTTAGCAGGGAGAGAACCAGGCAGTTGAAAAAAAACATCAGACTGTTTTGCCCTGTAGAAGGAATAAAATAGGCTGCATAAGCTGAGCGCCTTTCATAGATTTTGGCCAGCAGGACTCTAGACGACCCCTTGGTGAAAGCAAGGCACAAAGTAATGACAGGAGACAGAGAAAGAGAGAGAGACAGTGCCGCCAGTAAGGTCAAATAAAAAAGGAGACAAAGAGACTAAGAGAAAGAGGGCTTAGTGCAGCCGCCCTTCTTTGAGACAATGCTGTAGTTATCTCGGCTACCATTTGCTTCTCTCCATAAAAGAAAAGAAAGGTGTAGAGCCACAATGCAAGACCAAATTCTGTTTTGTTAAACAAAAAAAAAAAAAAAAAGAGCTTTTAAATACAGATTATTGGTGTACATTTTACGAGAAAATACTGTTTCAGTCTTTCCACATTTACAATTTGAAGTTTAATTGTGTGTTACCCTATTGGAATTGCTCAGTTTCTTCTTCTCCAAAATGAATCGCATTTTTAGGGCCTAAACATGCTCGAAAACTCAAACTTTGCACACGCACCAAAAGTGGTGAAAATTTACATCTGATGTGGGTTTCAGAAGTGGGTGTGGCAAAATGGCTAGATAGTGCCACCTATAAAAAAAGGTGCCCCTCAAGCTACATTTCACGTACATGTACGAAATTCGGTAGACACATGTAACGCACCAATACCTGAAGTCAGAAACCCAACAGGAATTCTGTTATTTTGAATTTTCTCTGAAAGTTTTGTGCCTTTTTTGCCATTTTCAGATGTTGTATTTAAACAAACTCCTCCTTGAGATTTAAACAGATCAAGACCAAATTCGGTCAGTGTAATTTAAAGCACTTTGTGATGTTAAATTGCGAATATCTTGAGTTTTTGTTAAAGGATGTGTCTGTGGCGGCGTGACAAAGTTTGATGTTTCACCATGTAAAAGGAAGTTGCTGTAACTCAGCCATACAATGTCCGATCTGCCTCAAACCTCACCTGTTGAATAAGAGTCCTGGCCTAAACGCATCTAAAGGCCAATATTCTGTTATAATCATAGCGCCACTATCTGGCAACAAGAAATTACGTTTTACACTAACTCAAACATACCATGTTCAGTCTGCAGCAGGACGTTTGGCACATATAAATGACTTTGACGTTTGCCGTTTTCCTAAAGCCTCCCGGTGGAGGTGAGTATGGCTGCAAGGGCCCTTTCAATGCTGCTTGCAGCTTTAACTGTTTATTTAATTTACAAAAGTTATTGAGTGAGAATGTTTCACAGACATTTTTTTCAGTGTATTTTTTTTTATATATTAATATTAATAAATATTTAATTTTTCAATATAGGTGGGACTGCCAAGCAAACATTTTGGAGCGTGTTCACTCTTCACCATGTAGGGCCCAGAATTATATGCTGTGGTCCTCTATAGTGCGTTTTTACTGATTTGGCAGGATGATTACAAGAGGGAGATGGTTAATCTGCAGAATTATGCAGGTGTTTCAGCAATGCCAAATTAGCTGGCTTCACTGTGTGCTGCTATTTTGTTCACATGTGGATATATGCTTACCATCGAAAAATAGTGTGAGAATATCCGACCGAAAATCAGCTGTCATCTACTCACCCTCATGTTGCTCAGCATGAATGATTTTATATCTCAGAGGAAGTAAAAAAGAAGATTTAGGTTTAGCAGAATGTCCATACTTGTGTTTTCCACACAGCTGTCAAACTCCATATGACTGCACACTATATATAGTCTTTTAAAGCCATATGGTAAATTAAATGTTTTGGTTGAGAGATTTTATGTAAGAAAATGATGAGTTGGCACATCATAAATAGATCAACCATGTAATTGATTTTGATAACTGAATGATGCTTTTCTCTTTTTGTTTATTTTTGGTTTATTAATTCACCCATCTGTTTTTCTTTCTATTTATTTATTTAAATTTAACTACAGAATTAAGTCCTGCTATAATCCTTGTTTGGGAGAGAAGAAAATCATGAGGCTGAGTAGTCAGATTTGTCATTTACTGGGTATCTGTCCCTTTAAATACAGTTTGTTTGTGTGAACAGTTGGATTCATTTATAAACTGTGTCCACTAGGGCTCGCGTCTGTCGCTGATTACTCACATAACCTTTGAATTTTTCAGTTCTCACCATATGCTCAGAACCTCTTGGACCCTGGAAGGCCACAAGCTTTTTATGTCTTTATTTTATTAGTTGTGGATTTCAAAGGTTTGATACTGAACTATAAAAAGCAAAAATGTGCAGTTTTTAATCCACTTTTACCTGATCTGACCCTGAAAAATTACCTTCACAGAGTAACCCAATGCAGTCATGTTAAATAATTTCTTTTTTGACTCAAATTTTGAGTCAGATTCTGTTAACACTTTACATGATTCATAAGTGCAGCTGATTCACTGAACAGAACCAGTTAAGAGTCATTTGGATGTGAAGTACACTGCTCCCATTGTATGTTTGCACTGTAGGTTTACTTTGTAGTACTGCTAAATAGTCCAAAAATCTAATTCTCATTTGTGAAAATCTCTCAATCCAATCGTGAGAACTAGACTATGACGAAATATTTTTCAGCCTCGGCGCCGTCCTCATTGTCTCAGACAAACCGTGCATTCGTTCTCCTTTCAGTTTTCCAAACTATCACCGTGATCTATTTCATGCACCTGCTTCTCCAATGTGTTTATTCAAGCTTGAACTGAGCCAGCTGCTTCTCCATGGCTGTAATCGTCTGCACCCTTGCTCAATCTTTGTTACCGCCCTTTTATCCCACTTAGTCTGAAGCATTACTCGTAATAATCTCTCTCATCAATTATCCCAATGCACTGTTGAGTGAATCTTCTTGTATTGCTTGGATGATGCTTGCTGGCTGAAGCTCAAGAGATGACAACTTGACAATATTCTAGCAAGAAGATTAACTTGTTACAGCAGAGTCAGTCTTAATTTAGTTCACTTCTTTCAATATGACACTGACAGATTTTTTTTTAACAAAGTAAACATCGAGGCTCACGGTAATGGCTTTCATTTAAAACTTCAGGGAGTACAGCTTTAGCTTTAGCTTTTTACTTGAAGTCATCTGTAATCCTGCTCGGAATCTGCTCCGGCATGTTTGGCGGGAAAGCTGTGCAGATTTCTGCAGAACAGAGGAATATCCCCTGCCCCTTTAAATGTACACTACCAGTCAAATGTTTTTGAACAGTATGATTTTTAATGTTTTAAAGAAGTCTCTTCTGCTCACCAAGCCTGCATTTATTTAATCCAAAATACAGCAAAAGCAGTTGTATTGTAAAATATATTGTTTACTATTTAAATTAACTGCTTTCTATTTGAATATATTTTAAAAATGTAATTTATGTCTGTGATCAAAGATAAATTTTCAGCATTGTTACTCCAGTCTTCAGTGTTCTTCAGAAATCATTCCAATATGCTGATTTGCTGTTCAGAAACTATTATTATTATCAATATTTAAAACAGTTGAGTACATTTTTTCAGGATTCTTTGATGAATAGAAAGATCCAAAGATCATCATTTATCTGAAATAAAAAGCTTTTGTAACATTATACACTGTACCAATCAAAAGCTTGGAGTCAGTATAGTTTTTAATAGAAAAAAATTACAGAAATGAATACTTTTATTTTTATTTCAGATAAATGCTGTTCTTCTGAATTTTATATTTATGAAAGAAACATTTTACTTCATTTTTCACTCCAAACCTCTATTTTTTTCTTACCTCAGTGAAACACAAAAGAATAATAGTTGTACACTTCCAATAAAAATGTCAGTGCATCCGTATGGAATCTTAGGAATTTGCTTAGTTTCTCGTTATTTGTTAAATCTACAGATCACATATAATGTCAAAGCAAGAAACTATTGTGCCTTTAAATTTCTTTTTAGCCAGCTGTGTTATTGTCAGTGTTCACATTCATTAATTTTTTAGCACTGTTCTATTCACGTACACATTAATTCATATTTAGTCATGTACTATTAATGAAGCTGTTGCTCTGATGTTTAAATTAGAGGTTCTGTAAGGTTTGTGGTGTTACAAAGTTAATACACGTCTCTTTGGAAAAGTCTATTCTGATTGGTCAGATGTGTCATTTGAGGTCTAATATTTTTGTGTAATGGCTGTCAAATTTTAAATTTGACTGTTATCCAAGACAATTTCCTACTTTCATCTCTCTCCTTTTAATATGATCTCATTCTTCTCAAATATTTTTAGCTCAAATGAATATTTTATGTCCATTTATTCATTTACTATTAAGTAGCCCAGTGTTTTTTTTTTTTTTAATGCATTGGTATTAGTTGTTATTAAATATTTAATCCTCTATTTTTAAATTTAGATTCAGTGAGATTTAGGTAATGGGCAAAAGTAAATCTCAAAAGGAATATTAATTTTTCATGCTCTAAATCATAATGCTCTGATGCCTAAATGAAAACTTTTAGACAAAATACTATATACTTTTAATATTGTCTGTTTATTGGTTTTGGCCATAATATGAATGTAATTTTCAGCTTAACCTGTTGGCCATAATTTTAATATTTAATACATGCCTAATTTAGCAAAAACAGAAATGCAGATACTGAACTCTTGTTGCACTGTAGTTTTATTTAGCTTACTGTAGCTTGATGTCTTCTGCCTCGTGGCTTAATAGCTTGGCATTGGAATATGCAAATTGTTCGTAACAGTTCAATAATCATTTGCATAGACGTCAGATAGCTAAATTACAGGAAGTGTTCCTTGAAAAAGAAATGCTCCCTTATAAGTGCCTCAGATATTGAACTTGGATGTTTTGTGGAAGTGGTTCCTAATAGGCTTTTTTAATCAAGCTTAATATACATTTTGCTTACCCTGCTGAAGCAAGCTGTTGGCACAAACTATTTTGCCCTCAGCAATCTCACCAGCCGCACTTACAAAGATTCAGTGAATGTGTTTTAGATTTCAGACGCTACTAACATGTCATTACCGCGAGCAGACGCACTTAATATGGCAGATGCTCTTTTAGGAAGACAGAAAGGAAGATGTTGATTTCACCTCTTTTAACATGGCGTGTGTTTTAATCATTGTTTGGCGGTCTAATTAATTAATTGGCCTGTCATGTGTTCGGTTTGTGTGTGATTGCGATGTGATGAAGGGTTTGGTAAGTGTCTCATAGCTAAATGTGTGTGGGGGTGTGAATGATTTTGATTAGATCAGAGTGAAGTCTTTTCTCCAGTCTGTGAGCCACCTTGTTAATGTGTCTGTATTCGTCTGAACCGGATAGGAGTTTGTTGTCATATGCGTCTCTAGACAGAATGTTGACAGAACATTACTCTGGGTAAGGTTAAATAAACATGAAACTTTGATCTAACTAATGCGATTTGATTTTTACATGTGCTTATCTTTGTGCCTATGAGCATTAAGGTTATTACAGTTTTGCACTATAATACTTTATATACTATATTCGGGTTTACTAAATTAATTCGATATGTGTTTGTTTCAGTGTATTTATTTATTTAGCATTTCATAGGCTCTTTTTTTGGTATCTTAAGCCCTGTTTAGGACTGTTTTTCATAGACATTTTTCACAGACATGGTTTTAATTTCATCCGAAGCAAGCGCATTTGTGTTTTTCTCACATAACCTTGGCAAATTATCTAGTGTTTTTCAGCTAACTCTGGTCCTCTGGGAAACCTAATCCTGTTGGGATGGAAATGTATGTGATTGCGGTATAATATTTTTTTTTCACAGTGCTTCTTCTCATTTATTTTGACCTTTATCGTAAGCGCATAGCGTAACTGAAGCTGAAAACTAAAGTTGCTGCCCTGCCTCATGCACCTTCATTGTGAATATGAACCTTTTCACCAACTTTCTGTAACAAGTTGGTGGTTTTAGCTGGCATCCCATCCAATTAAAAAAATTAATTAAATCAATAAAGAGAGTCCAATCCCAGAAACTGCTTAGAATAGCCACTCTAGCCGCATTAGATATCATTCTCACCTTAATTTTGTTCCTTAATTATGTTGCATTATGTGATTATATAATTTGTAATTATTGGGTTTTGTGTTTTTTATTATACATGCATTCAGAGCACATGCTCTTCTGTATTCCCCACATCCAGGCAATAGACACTGTATTTATTTTTATTAGGAAAAATGATAGATCCAGTTCCCTTACAAAAACATGTAATACACTGATTTCTTTGGAAGTAAATTACTGATACTCTTCTTTAGTTTTAAGAACTAATCCCATAATAATACTTTCATTAAATTCAGTTTTTAGTCACAGTAATTATAGTCAATTAATGTACTGTATTAGTTCCTTCGGGTATAGCGTATGGGTTTTAAAAGACATGAGGGTGAGTAAATGATGACAGATTTTTTTTTCTCCTACTCCTGAAGGAATCAGCTGAGCATTCACTGTTATTTAGCTCCAAAATAATGGAAAAGATCTGAATTTAAGATTAAGACGTACTTCTAAATACGCTTTAAAAAGCAAGATAAATTAGTAGAGTTTCTTATCTACACTGCAAGATGTAACAAAATTAAATTGCTCCCATTATAATCAGCAAAACCGTGCTTGCAGTGTAGAAATAGTTGATTTTTAATTGAAGCTTTTTATGTCGAACCACTTCCTTGCAATGTAGATTTGATGTAAGGCTGTTTTACTTTTAAATTCCATCACTACAAAGAGATTTTTTTGAACATTTTGTTGGACTTTTTTTTCATACACTCTATATCGATGTTCAATTACTATTATTTTCATTGTTTATTATTTTATTTCGGTTAATTTGTTAATAAGCACTAAATAAAACTTACTGTTTAATTTATTTTTGTCATTGAGATTTTGTTTTTCCATTTATTTCGTGTTGTTTTATGCATGAAGTTAACCAGGAAGACTTGTGTTCCCATGAGGTTTTGTTTTTGTTATCCAGAGTTGCCTTCTTGCTTTCTTTTGTATGATGTTCTGGGTCTGCTGCATGAATTTAATGTAGTTGACCTACCTGGGAATACTGGGAAGGCTGCTTGGCATGCCAATGCTCCACTGACAGAAACAGAAGAAAGAGCAACAACACGGGTGCAGCCAGCCATAAATGGTGTTCCTGGCGCGGACGAGGGTTAAGGGCATAACAGCGGTGGTTATAGGTAGGCCTGCATGAAACTAGCTGAAACCTGGGCAGATGTCCACATAATTTGCATAATTTCCACAATTTCCACATAAAAAGATCTGCATATGCATCTGCTGCTTGCATGGTTTTTCATTAAATATTTTGACCAATTTGGTAATGCCTTTAGCTACCAATACACTGTGTTCACACAAATGAATGGATGGAACAATAGAAGGATGGATGGATGAAACAATAGATGGATGGATAGGTGAACGTATGGAACAATAGATGGATGGAACAATGGACAGATGGATGGATGGATGGTTAAATGGAACAGTAGACGGATGGATGCATGGATGGAACAATAGAAGGATGGATGAATGAATGGATGGAACAATGGACAGATGGATGGATGGATAGATGGATGGTTAAATGGAACAGTAGATGGATGGATGCATAGATGGATGGACCGATGAAACAATAGATGGATGGATGGAACAATAGAGTGATGGATGGATGGATGGATGGATGGACAGATGGAACAATAGATGGATGGATGTAAAAAATGTATATAAAAAGCTCTGCATATGCATCTGCTGCTTGAATAGTTTTTCATTAAATATTTTGGCCAATTTAGTAATGCTTTTAGCTACCAATACACTATGTTCACACTAATGGATGGATGGAACATTAGAAGGATGGATGGATGAAACAATAGATTGATGGATGCATGGATGGATGGAACAATAGAAAGACGGATAGATGGAATGATAAATGGATAGATGTAAAAAACAAAACAAAAAAAACATAAAAGCTCTGCATATGCATCTTCTGTTTGCATGGTTTTTCATTAAATATTTTGGGCAATTTGGTAATGCTTTTAGCTACCAATACACTATGTTCACACTAATAGTGATTTGTAGAAATAAAGAGACCAGCAATTGGGTTTTTTTTTTTTTTTAAAGCAATAAGTTTAGAACAGCTTACCTTCATGCAAGTCAGCAACAACACAATGTACCCACTCTACCAGTGGGCAATGGGCTGAATATAAGATGGTGGAGCGTGTGAGCTCAAAGTCAACTTGAAATCAAAACTGACCCTTTTTACATCCTTAATGGGTGTTCCTGGTCTTATTGTGCATCCTTGGTGCATGTTATAATGAAAAAAGTTCTAATTTTGGTTTGTAACACACTTTTCTCAGTCCAATCAATTTTAATGGATAAAACTGAATCTTAGCCAACTTTTTGTTTATCCCGTAATATCCAGTTTCAAATATGTGTCACATTAGTGAAGTGAAGTGGGTTATGAATGCTGTTTCATGTTGGTTTTAAATTCATTCCGCAGATTTTCCATCACAATCAGATCAGAAAATGTGCAAAGGCATGAAAATTCTGCGTGGACCCAGTCATAGATAGTAGTTAATATGGGATTTGAATATGATTTTTTTTTTCCATAGAGCTCTCATTACTCCTGATCTAATAAGGGAATGCATTGGAAGAAATGCTTACTTTGGTTGAATGGCACCTCATGGTATGAATTCAGTCTTCCTTAAGTCGCATGATGCTTCTGCTCTTACGAGTTTATTGGACTTTGAGTTTTCCACAGTAATGAAGTTCTAATGAATTCTGGGATTTTGAGTATTTGGGGGTTTGAATAGCCTACGGGGAGAATAATAGAGACATTAAAAAGGCATTGTTTCTGCAAGCAGAAACCATAATGTGTTTCCGCTCAAAAAGAGAGACTCAGCACCGAATACTAATGTACAGGCGCACACACATCCATGCATTTCTGTATGCATACTGAATACTAAATTATGTGATATATTCTACTTTTTCCAAAAGAGAGAACAGTGATAAGTGACACATGTGGCAAAATATAAACCCTGCCTATATCTCTCGTCTGCGTGTGTGTGTGTGTGTGTGTGAGCATCATAGTGATATTTGATGGATGAGTGGTTGTTGTGATAAAGGGCTTTAGGAATGGAGAGATGTCAGAGTGGAGGTGTGTGTGAAGTGAGAAACGTTACGTTTTGATGGCTGAGAGTATAGTTAGGCAGATGATGGATGGTTAGAATAAACAAGTACAGTGTTCTGATGAAAGGATGTTTTAGAAGAGCAGTGGAAAGCATGCAAGACCTGCTTCATGGTGGCATGTTCAGATGGAAAAATGTTAGAAATGAAAGAGCATCCTGATACCTAAATGAAAAAAGAGAATAGATTTGAGGACAGGGAAATAAAGTTCTTTCAAAAGTGACAGGAGAGACAGTGAACCTCTTTATTAAGACAACATTCAGAGAACACTTTGACGAATACAGATTAATAAATGAAATGGGGATAAAGGAAGCTCTTGTGAGACCTATATTTAAAGGAATGAAAACTGGTTTAATGCTCTTATTGCATGAGTAAAGACATTTTAATGCCTTTTGGAAATCGACCTATAGTGGGCTCAAAAAGCGGATGGATGGATGGATGGAACAATAGTTTGATGGATGCATGGATGGATGGAACAGTAGAATGGATGGATGAAACAATAGATAAACGGATGAAACACTAGATGGGTGGATGCATGGATGGATGGAACATTAGAAGTATGGATGGATAGAACAATAAATGGATGGATGCATGGATAGATGGAACAATAGAAAGATGGATGCATGGTTGCATTGAACAGTAGAAGGATGGATGGATGGAACAATAG
>JAHKKF010518613.1:3792-17805 GCA_019740295.1 Labeo calbasu
ACCTGCCTGGAAGTTTCAAGTATACCTAGTAAGACCTTGATTAGCTGGTTCAGGTGTGTTTGATTAGGGTTGGAGCTAAATTCTGCAGGGACACCGGCACTCCAGGACCGGGTCTGGTGACCCCTGGCCTAGAGCGTCTCTAGGCCCTAGTTCTAAAACCCCTGGTTTTTGACCACTAATTGCCAGCCTGTTATCAATCCTCACCTGCATTATTGATCAGAATATCCAGCCGCTTCTCCTTCTGTAAGAAGGTTTTGCTGAACTCTCGTATAGACTTCATGTTGGCCAGGTCGACCTCCATATACAGCACATTCATATTGTGGCTCCTGGCTTTGATCTCTCGAACGGCCTTCCTGGCTTTCTCCTCATCCCTGCAGGCGATGATCACACGAGCTCCTCGCAATGCCAGCAACACAGCAGTCTCCTTCCCAATACCAGCGTTCCCACCTGAAACATACAGTCGCCATGCCACATAACATGTACAAGAATAAAAACACTAAATGTACAAGCAGAGGAGCTTACACTTCTCAAACATCTCATTCATAAGAGCAGTGACCTTCCTTAAGGTTTCTCCAGAACAACGCAGAGTAACACATTATTCTCATTATTCACCCAATGTGTTTTTCCTTTAGATGATGGTTTGGATTGATGTATTTTGTTTTTTAAATATGTAAAAAATACAACTGAAAACAGATACAATCAATCGGAATTATTTGCATGACCTTTAGTAGCATTCAGCAGCTGTCAATCATGTTATTCTATAGTAAGAGATGCTACTCTTGCATTGTCGGAGATATGAAGCCTAAAATCTCACTTACCAGTTATAAGAACCGTTTTTCCATCTAACCTCTTCACATCCATGCAATACCTTCTCCGTTTCATCCATTTCAATATCAAAAAGCAAAACAGTGCGGAAAATATAATGTATAACAGATACATGCTCTGTTAGCTAAGCCAGCATAAGACAACTGACCTCTTTAAAGCTAACGCAAAATTAAACTATTGCCACTTTTAGCTCACAGCTTTAGCCCATTCAGAGCGGAAAACATGGCAATTAATTTTTCATTTTAAAAAACGTATTGTAGCATCAGAGACTGTTTACAACCTGATACTGTAGCCATTAGCCACGTACGTTGGATTATCATACAGTCGTGCCAATAGGGGCGCTGGCGTGCGCTAGTCGTGTATGCGATACAGTAACTCGCTGTAGAATGAGACTGAGTTTACACATGGAGCTGTGTACACCGGTTTTAGTTGACAAGTCTGAAGCTCGCAACTATGACGATTATAAACGTTTCTTCAGAACAAGCAGATGCAGTTTTGAGATCTGTCGCTTCAGAAGATCAAATTTCATCTTATGTCAAAGACGCGCTAAAGATTTTCTTGCAGAAGCTGACAGAAAATGTCAGGTAGGGAGTGGCTGTTTAATAAGATGAAACATTTAATAATGTTTTAGTCTTAATAAGTACTGTTGCATGCAGTTTTGTTATTTTTTTGATAAAGCACATTTTAATTTGATTTGGGATCAGCCCTTTAGAACCTGTTTTGAGTTTCTTTATACTACTATGTTTGTTTTTATTCAAGCTCTAAATTTGTCATGTTAGTGAATTATATGTTTGTGTACTTTATTTTAATTCTAGTTTAGTTTGTTATAATGTATATTTCTTTTTTCTCGTCATTGCTTGTTTTGTGTGTAAAGCTTTGCCATAGTGTATGTAAACACAATCATGTCAATAATGTACTTCAATTTGAAAACTGAATATATTACAAGCAATATAATTACAAGAAGCGCTATCTATGAAATTAGCAAGACTTAAATGTTTAAAATGTCCTTAAAGAATGCATTATTTGCAAATGTTTCAGAGGAAAGAAAGTCAGAATTCTCATGTGTTGCATGCATGTCAAGTGTTACTTAAACAGTGTGAAAAGTATTTTAAGGACTTTGAATGAGAGATTGTGTTTTGTTGGCAGGAGTGCAGGCAAACGGAGCAGGGAGCGCTCACTGGAGGAGGCTTCACAGATCCTGCAGAAGATCCCAAAAGAAGCACTTCGTTCCTTACAGCCTGCTGCTCTTCACCAAGTTGTTCAGCTTGTTTTGGCCTTACAGTTAGAGGCAGTCACCACTTCATCTGCCTGCCGCAAATTAGACCAAGTAATTTGCACCTTTACTTAAACATTACATCATTGTTTTGGTCCTGTTTGTTGGTTTCACATTCTTAACTCTGTTTTACAGATGCTGCAGTTCTTGGCTGAAATAAACTACTCCATTGCCTTTGAAGAAGTTAAACAATATCTGCAGAACCTTTTGCACCAAAAACAGGTAAAATCGTTACATAATATAATTTGTTAATGTTATATAATAATAGTAGTATTATATAACATTTGTGCAATATGTATAACAAATATTAAAGCATACAAATGTATTTCTGTCCATGATTGAATTTGGTTGTTTTGCAGGTGTTTTCATTGAAAGATCTTCAGATAGGTAAGTGTGCATCAGTTCGCTATTACTTTGCAGACATCTGTATTCATGTCTGTTGTTTTGTAATAGTTGTGTTGTGTGTCCCACGGCAGCCTGTATGTTTTTGGAGGACAGCACTATGGGACGAGAGGTTCTAAAGGCAGATTGCAGCACTCTGCTTAGTAAAGTTACCGAGCTGATTCCTGTTGTTATGTCAGATGAACCAACCAGAAATGGGCCATTATGCTACCAAACTGTCAAGGTAGAAATTGTAATAACCACCTTTTTGCTTTAAACATTAGCTAATGTGCATCTGGATCCTCACAACACTTGTTGTGTTGTGCTCAGATTTGTTTGCAGGTGTTTCAGCTGCTGCCGGGGCAGGTGGCCCCGATGGTCTACAGTAAGGATAGTCTAAATACGAGTTTGAGAGATATTTTGGAGTTCCTGATGAGCGTCATCTTGGGAGAGGTTAGTGGTTGTGATCGCAACTATGTTTTTGGAAAAAACTGACTTTATCTAATTTTGTGTCATTTAATCGTGTTTGTCAGGTTTCCAGTAGAGATACACGCTTGTTGGCAGGCACTGCGGTTGCAATGTTGCTCACAACAACAACAGACAGTCAGTGTGCAGGATCAGCAGCCTGGAGTCTGCTACAAATCACCAACACAGGTCAGCTACAGTATTTAAAGGGACAGTTCACCCAAAAGTGAAACCTACGTTATTAATTACTCACCTTCCTGTTGTTCCAAACCCGTAAGACCTTCATTGATCTTCGGAACACAAGTTAAGATATTTTTGATGAAACCTGAAATGTTTCCAGGCCCAGAAAGGTAGTAAGGACATCAGTAAAAAAGTCCATGTGACATCAGTGGTTCAAACGCAATTTCATGAAGCTACGAGAATACTTTTTGTGTGCAAAGAAAACAAAAATAACAACAATTCTTTCCCACCATCTGCCGTTTCTGGGCCTGGGAACATTTCATTTGCGTTACTGTCTATGGAGGGTCAGAAAGCTCTCGGATTTCATCACAAAAATACTAATTTGACATGAGGGTGACAAATTAATGACAGAATTTGCATTTTTAGGTGAACAGTCCCTTTAATTGCAAAGACATAAGACCTTCTGCAAAAAGAGTGTTAAAAATTGACTGCATGCTGTAGATTTCATTGACGTAGCATTTTATCAGTAACTTTGGTTATTTAGTTATTATTATTTACTTACAAACTTGTATAATATTTTTATAAAATATTTATGTAACATACTACTATTCAAAAGATTGAGGTCGGTAAGATTTTAAAAAAAAATGCTTTTGAATGTGTTTTTAATGAAAGATAGTTAAAATTGTAATATTGTGACATTTAAAAAAATATATAATAATGTTTTATTTTTGTGGATTTAAAATGCGGTTTATTCCTTTTTTGAAGCAGAATTTTAATTTGTAATATGCTGATTTGTTGCTGATAAACATTATTATGACTATTGAAAATGCCTGCGTTGCTAAATATTTTAGTTGCTGTTTCTTTTCAGGATTTTTAGATTTTTTTTTTTTTTTTTTTCCATCCAAAATAAAAAATTTTGTTTACATAATGTTTATGTGTACTGTGTATATTTATTATGTATATCTAAATACACACACATGCACATATATATTTAAGAATAATGTTATGTTTTTTATATTAAAATATTTATATGTAATATCAATTAAATTAATATAAATATATACATGTAAATATTTTTTAAAATATATCCTGTATGTGTATTTATATATGCATAATAAATATACACAGTATACACACATATATTGTGTAAACAAAAACTTATTTTGGATGCGATTAATCTTAATTAATCGTTTGACAGCACTACTTTATCTATAATATAGTAAACTAACTGTACTCGTTTGATCATTTTCATAAATTGTTTGTCTGTGCATCTCAGAAGCATGGAGATTGACAGTAGGTGAGCTACAGGTGGACTGTCGTCCCAGATGTCAGGACGGAGTGGACAGACTGGCTGTATGCAGGGGGTTGTTAACTTGCTGCCGAAATGACATTCTTGTCAGTCACCATGGCAACCGAGGGGTACGTAAGCAGCGCATAGACTGCTTTTTCTAAGAATGATCAAAATGGAACATATAATTACTTACTCTATCTTTTGTTTTATCAGACTTGTCTTCTCCTGAATGGGCTGTTCCCCTTCATCTCAGCTCTTTGTGAAGAAAAGCTTGACTGTCATTACTATGTTTTTCAAGGTACGAGCTCTCTATCATCATGCGTCATTCTGCAGATTGCTGGGTCTGTGCATGACTGTGGTGACAAAAGTTTGCATAAAAAGTATGCATATGTGTTTTTTTAGTGTTTACCATTTGGCTGAAGAGACTGAAAGAGTGCCTCAGTGAAGTTTGGGAAGTTACTGGTGCTTCTTTAGATTCAGACATCCAACAGCACCTTACAAAAATCATCTGGAGTAATGCTGAGAGCCCGGTAAGCCTTTTGTGGATAATGAAACCAAATATTCTGTATTTTAAGGTATATAGGTAAGTTAGATGAGCTCTTTTTACTAGTGACATTTTTTAAAACCACTCAGAACACCCTAGCAGTTTTGTATGGGCAAGAAGCACTCATATTTTCTTTAGAAAATATAAAAATCCACATTAAATGATAAAAGCAAAGTTAATTACAGGAAAACATCCATTCAGTTGGTATTTTCTTAATTACTATTATTCTAGTTGGATGGTGTTGCGGAGGTGGCACGCAGTGCTTTCTGTCTTTTTATGGAGATCTATGACAAGGATTGTCTGCACTTTGACAACACACAAAAAAGACTTTATGTGGAATTATTGAACAGGATATCAGAACTGCCTTGGGAATCCAAAGCAAAGTATTTACCACTTACTGCAGTTCTGCCATATGCAGGAACAGACAAGGTAAGAGGAGTGATGAGGTACATTCTACCCAGTTTTCTACCCCAGTTTACCCTTTTTTTTTGTTTTTTTTTGTTTTGTTTTTCTATATCTGTTTTGTTATATATGAATATGTTTTATTATTATATGAATATTATAAAAAATATGGTATGTATAACTCATAAATGCATTTTATGAAGAATCTTTGAAAGAATATTTTTCAAAATACTTTTATTATTTAAATTAAATATAAATTATAGTGTACATTTTATATACACTAACAGTCAAAAGTTTTTGACCAGTAAGATTTTTTATGTTTTTAAAGAAGTCTCTTCTGCTCACCAAGCCTGTATTTATTTGATCCAAAGTACAGCAAAAACAGCAAAATTTAGAAATATTTGTACTACTTAAAAGTACTGTTTTCTATTTGAATGTATTTTAAAATGTAATTTATTCCTGTGATTTCAAAGCTGATTTTTTTAGCATCATTACTCCAGTCACATGGTCCTTCAGAAATCATACTAATATTCTGATTTGCTGCTCAAAAAACATGTATTATTATTATGTTGAAAACAGAGTAGATTTTTTTTCAGGTTTCTTTGATGAATGTTGAATTATTTGAATATTTATTTAAAGTTTTTATTTTATTTAAATGTTTTCTCTGTTCTCATGTCAGATATGTATGTATGCATGTATGTACCAGGAGCACCTTAAAAAACCACAACAAATTCCCTGTGTGTTTGCGCAAACTTTTGGCAAATAAAGCTGATTTTGATTCTGAATAAAAAGTTTAGAAGAACAGCATTTATCTGAAATCAAAATCTTTTGTAACATGATAAATGTCTTCATCATCACTTTTGATCAGCATCCTTGCTAATTAAAAGTATTAATTTCTATAATTTCTCCTCCCCAAAAATTATACTGAATCCAAGCTTTTAAATAGTATAATGTATGTTACAAAAGCTTTTTATTTAGATAAATGCTGATATATGCGTCTCAAGAATCCTGAAAAAAAGTACTGAAATGTTTTAAATATTGATAATAATAATAATGAAAGCTTCTTGAACAGGAAATCAGCATATTAGAATGATTTCTGAAGGATCATGTGGCACTGAAGACTGAAGTAATGATACTGTAAGATTTAGCATTGATCGGAGGAATAAATTACATTTTAAAACTGAAAACTGAAAACAGTTATTTTAAATAGTAAAAATATTTCAGAATGTTACTGTTTCTGTTAAACTTTGAATTAAATAAATTAAAACACATTTTAGATAATTAAGTGTACATGTAAAATAAAATATATTTTCTCCTCCTAAAAGGTTTTGGAACTGTATCCAGCTCTTCCATCTCACATCCTAAAATGTCTCTCAACCAATCACCTTTCTCCATGTGCCTCAGAAGTCTACAGATCCCTCCTTCAGGAACTAAAACAAGAACTTATCGTAAATGCATCCCAAGAAGCCCCGCCCACCGAACAAGACTTAGCCAATCAATGGGCTCAGCGGTGGCAACCAGTCATCCTTGAGGCTTTAACTTCAGAATTAACTCTTCTTCAAAATAATGCCTCTAGTCATCTTCTGCCATCAACACTACGTACATTTCCAGGTGCTTTTAACACTCTGTTGTCAGCTCTGGACCCCACAATTCCTGGCCACCTTCACGCGTGGGCCTGTGTCATGAGCGCCCAACGGGCTACGAGTGGACATTCCCTATGGAGTGCAGACAGCCCCCATGCTCTTAAGACTCTCCATCTTGCCTTGTCCTCTCTGGATGAGAGCGTTCGGCTTGCAGCTCTGAACCTCCTCTGCTGCAGTCCAAAGACTAAAGAAGCCCCATCACAAGTGGAGTATTCCACTCTGAGAGACTTCATCCCGCTCAATCTCAACAGCGAATCATCACCTTTTCGCCAGCATCTTCAGGCAGCGCTGAGGAAGTTCTTGGTGAGAATAAGAGACAGTCGCATGGCAAGCATCAAGGGCCATAATAGTAAAAAAGGGCTCACAGAGGAAGAAGAGGCAGAGCTTACACAAGGAGTCGGTGAGGAGTTTTGAAATGTAAAATTTTATGAAAATACATGTTGTGCTACCAGTCAAAAGATTTTGAACAGTAAGATTTTTCAAAGAAGTCTTTTCTGCTTACCAAGCCTGCATTTATTTGATTCAAAGGACAGCTAAATCTGTAAAATTTAGAAATATTTTCACTATTTAAAATAACTGTTGTTTTTTTTTGTTTTTTGTTTTTTAATATTTTGAAAATGTAGTTTATTCCTATGATCACGGCAACATTTTTAGCATCATTACTTCAGGATCATGTGACTGCAGTAATGATGCTAAAAATTAAAATTGAAATCACAGGAATGAATTACATTTCAAAATGTATTAAAATAGAAAACAGTTATTTTTAATAGTTGAAATATTTTTTTTTTTAAAAAAGTGTTTTTGCTAAGCTTTGGATCAAATAAATGCAGGCTTGGTGAGCAGAAGAGACTTCTTTAAAAAACATATTTCAGTTTTCGGTGCCCTTGTAGAAGTTTATAGGTGTATTCGTTACTCATCATTAATAATAATCCAATTTTTTAACCTATTTGTCAGAAGTACTATTTGTTTAGGTAGGGAGCGTTTTAATCAATAAACATAATAAAATGGCTTTTTTGGTAAGATCATGTGGTTTTTTTAATGATATTTTCCCTCAGAGTTTGTTGACTGGCTCTCCCAGCTGTCTTTGGTCTATTTGACTCCTGGCAGCAGCTACCAGAGGAAGAAGACTGTTCTGCTCCTTCTGTCTGCAGTGCTGGAAACATGTACAGACACCTGGAGTCCAGACAGAAAGAAGGGACAACCACCTGGTAATAAATCAACGCTCACAAACACATACCATGGTTATGTTTTTAGGCTTGAACTGTGGTAGTTCCATGGTATCCTTTGAAGTATGTTGAAATACATATTGTGAAATTTTTGATCTTTTAACTCTTATTGATATCTAACTTCAAATGTATTATTTTATGTTCATTTCTAAATATAATGAAATCAGAGTATTTTTTTTTCATTTTCAGCCAATATGTCTACTCTTATAAACTGGGCTAAAGAGAGGGGAAAGTGGGATTTCTTCTCAAAGTCAAAGATGCTTGTCCTAATTGGCTGTTTGGAGGATTCAACCAATGAGGTAAAACTAAATGAATGAACTCTACTGCTTAAAAGTGTGGTGTCAGTAAGATTTGGGGTCATGACATGGATTTTATTTTTATTTTTTTATCATTTTAATATGTTCCTTGAGGTTTACTTATGACGTCAATAAAGTTTTTTTGCAAAACGAAACAAATAAATATGTGGAAAAATGATTATTTTCGACCCTCATTCTGACCCTCTGTCTAAAACAGCCTGTTTTAAGGGGCAGGTTCTTTAAAGGGGTCATCGGATGCTCATTTTCCACAAGTTTATATGATTCTTTAGGGTCTTAATGAAAAGTCTACAACATGCTTTGGTTAAAATTTCTCAATGGTAGTGCAAATAACACCTTTTTTACCAAAAATCATCCTGTTCTGGTCGAGTTTGCTTTAAATGTTAATGAGCTCTGGTCGCCCCGCCCCCTCTTCTCTTTGTGGAGTGATGAGCCTGTTTACTTTAGCCGCATTTAGCCACGTTTAGCCGCCAAACTTGCTAACTAGCACGTTATTAGGAAAGGCAATCACAAAGATTCTTAAAAAAAAAACCTTATACTCACTTCTGCTGTAAGTGAAGCTGGATCACGATTGCATTTACAGAACAAAATCCTCAGACATGGTCCGAGATGCCATTAAAAATTAACTATCCACTTGTTCCTTGTGCTGGGATCTTTCTGATATCTGTACAGAGACGTGAACATTCTTTAACTCCATTTGACCTATTGACGACAGACTCGAGCGTGTGGACTGTGTCACCAAGTGAACACGCATCTGTATACTGTATCCAGTGTAGACAAGATAGTGGCAGTGATTGCAATTTCACGACACTCGCATTCAGCGTAATCATTTTAGCCGTTAAGCGACTGAACGCCAGGGGGCAGGGCCTGTGGAAAGAAGAAGACTATTCGTCAATATCTTCCTCTGGAGGCAGTGTTTATGCAAATGAGCGCACCCGGGTGGCGTGACCTTGCACCTTGGATCCAAATGAAAAGTAATACTGTCAAATATTATTAAAATGTACAATTTTTATATAAATTTTAAAATGTAATTTATTACTGTGATGGCAAAGCTGAATTTCCATGCCATCTCTGGATTGTTTTTTTAGGATTCCTTGATAAATAGAAAGTTCAAAAACACAGCATTTATTTAAAGTACACTACCAGTCAAAAGTGTTTATGCAAATGAGTGCACCCGGGTGGCGTGACCTTGCACCTTGGATCCAAATGAGCCATTTTCTGAGGGTTATTACATAAATGTTTTTTTTTATTGATGAAGATGTTTTAAGTTATGAAACTTGCAGGACGTATGAAGTATAAAAGACCTCTTCTATGTCGAAAGATCAATGGAAATTTGGTTTCTCATGCCATGACCCCTTTAAAGAAATGAATACTTTTATTCACCAAGAATGTATTAAATTCATCAAATTTAATAAGATAATGTTATCAAGAAAGCACCAAAACAGGATATTTGAATCGTTTCTGAAGGATCATGTAACACTGAAGATTGTAGTAATTGCTGCTGAAAATGCAGCTCTGTCATCTTAGGAATAAAAATAGAAAACTATTTTAAGCTATTTTAAATTATAATTATATTTTACAACATGCTTTTTGCTGTATTTTTGATCAAATAAATGCAGCCATGGTGAGCATTAGAGAATTCTTAAAAAAAAAAAAAATTAAGATCTTAAAATTTAAGATCTAAGATCCCAGACTTTTAAACTGAAGTGTACACACAGTTGAAACCCTTTCCTCAGTTGTCCTGTAATTTGATGTATTTGCCTGACACATTATCCCTGTGCTGTAGATCCGTGAACTGTCTGCGGAGCTACTTCTCAGATTTTTCCCCCCATCTCTCCCTGATGATGTCACAGCTGTGCTGTTGAGCCGGGCAGAACGGCTGCTCCACAGCCCACGGGTCCAGGAGGCCCAGATGGGAGCACTGATGATCAAACTTCTACTGCACAAGTAAGAAAACATCACTTTTGTCTGTTTTTGTCTTCAAAAGTTTGGTGTTTGATATTACAGTAAGAACAGTAATACTGTCAAATATTATTAAAATTTACCATTTTTATATCAATTTTAAAATGTAATATATTACTGTGATGGCAAAACTGAATTTTCATGCCATCTCTGGATTTTTTTTTAGGATTCCTTGATAAATAGAAAGTTCAAAAACACAGCATTTATTTAAAATACACTACCAGTCAAAAGTTTTTGGACAGTAAAATTTTTCATGTTTTTTAAAGAAGTATCTTTGATCCAAAGTACAGGAAAAACAGTACAATTTTGAAATATTTTACTAAAACAACTGTTTTCTATTTGAATATTTTTTTAAATGTAATTTACTCCTGTGATTTCAAAGCTGAATCTTTAAACATCATTATTCCAGACACATGATCCTTCAGAAATCATTCTAATATTCTGACTTGCTGCTCAAAAACATTTATTATTATTATTATTATTATTATTATATTGAAATTGATATATTCAGTGACACTGCTGAAAATTTAGCTTTGATCACAGGAATAAATTACATTTTAAAATATATTCAAATACAAAGGTTTTTTTTAAATAGTAAAAATATTTAAAAATGTTACATTTAAAAAAGTTTTAGCTGTACTCTGGATCAAATAAATGCAGACTTCTTTAAATGACATTAAATATCTACTGTTCAGAAATTTTTGACTGGTAGTGTCTTTACTGTCACTTATGATCAATCTAATGTGTCCTTGCTATATTGAAGTATTAATTTCTTACATTTAAAAAAAAAAATAACTGACCTGTGTGCATATCTTTATCATAGGGTGGATGGGGCATTTGAACAAGGGGAGAAACAGTCCGTTAAACTGATCACATTTCTTCTGACCAAACTGGAGCACCATTACCTCACTGCCAGGAGTGACATGTTGCTTGCAGCTCATACAACACCTATTCATGGTAGGAGCAAATAAAACTGAGCTGAGTTTATAAATCTTGCTACAGTTGTTTACCATTAAGCAGAGGTTTCACTACTAATATATCTGAACATATGCTGAAATAATCCACAAATAGACTGCATTTTATTACTTCAGGCATTGTAAGCGCTCTGCAGAGGGGGTTGCTGGAGGTGCCAGGGGTCCTAGTAGAGTCAGTAACCCACAGTGTTGCAGGAGACATTGTGTCTTTAATAGAAAAGCTCACTCTGCTGCTGCTAGGTGTGCTGTATGGGGACCAGGAAACTGAGGAGAAAGGTATGCTGAAAATGCAGATGTGATCTATTAAATAAGTATTTAAAATAGCCTGGTAAGATTTTGTTAAAAGAAGATATTTTTTATTTTTGTCACAGATGTGCCTCCATCATTCTGTGACATGGGGAATGCAATCAGTTCTCTAATTGGTCAGGGTGGGGTTGATGGGGCGGGACTTGATGAGGATGGAGAAGACAGTGTGCTGCTCTCTGAGGAACACAGTCTAGTGCTGACCTGCTGCTGGGTTTCCTTGAAGGTAAAGCTGCTAGAAGGATGACAGAACATCAGGTGTGGTCTACAAAAAGTATTGTGTACGATTAAGATACAATGAATGATCCTCTACTTTCCTGATAGGAAATTGGTATTTTTCTGGGCTCCCTGGTGGAGAGAATCCTGTCACTCCACTGTAAAGAACTGACATTGAGTGTGAAAGAACTCAGGAGGGCTTCCAAAGTGTTTAAAGACATCATTCTGAAATGTAGACACTGGGTAAGTCAGATTAGCTCTTTTCACACTGATGTCCAAAGGTTTTTGCTCCAGCAACATCTTATCTGTTTTTCTGTCATCTTCCATTAGGGGGCAGTAGAGGGCTGCTGTATTGGCTTCACTAAGTTCTGCAGGGCTCTACTGAGCAGCTCTGATCCTGAGATCAGGGAGATCCCGCCCCTCATTTTACAACAGGTAGAATAGAGTGAAGGATTCATACTCATCTACAGATTAATTTCTAATAGAAATGTCAATTTAAATGACCTATGTTTAAAAAGATAGTTCACCCAAAAATACAAATTCATAAAATAAAAGTCATTAATTACTCACCCTCATGTTGTTGCAAACCCATAAGACCTTCGTTCATCTTTGGGACACAAATTAAGATATTTTTGATGATGAATTAACGTTTTACAGGTTTGGGACGACATGAGGGTGAGTAATTAATGACAAAATTTTTATTTTTGGGTGAACTATCCCTTTAAGTAGCCATTAAATCATATTTTATAATTTTATGCTATTAAAAAATCATATAATGCACTCTCTCTCTCTCCCTCTAGGGTCTTTCTGTTCTCCAGTCGCCCCGCAGTACCTCAGTGACGAGGCGTGCTGCTGGTCTACCCATGCTGATTTTGGGTGTCTTAGCTGCTGAGGACTCTATCAAGTCTCGCCCTCTTTTGGCCCAAACCATTAACACCCTACTGGACACAGCCAAAGCACCTCTTCCTCAGGACTGGGACCAAACTCTTGACTTACCACAGGTAGACCAAATTATATGCCTATTAAATATATCTGCAGTTTTGCTGGTTCAGACTTGTGTTAAAGAAAAAAGTAGCTTTGTTCTTAAAAGATGTGTTTCTCATCCTCTCTCACAGGTGTGTGCCGTTCACACCCTTCAAGCTCTAGTGAAGGGCTCCAGTCTGGGTGTAGCTGTTCTACAGTACACTCCTGTGGTGGCCGTTCTGTCACTCACACTCCTCAGCTCGCCATGCTGGGCGATGAGAAACGCAGCCCTGCAGCTTTACAGTACGAAGCAGTCACGCTCATAGTTATTCTAATTTCAACCCTTTTCAAGTAGTCACATGTTGACCTTTGACTTCTTATAGGTTCTCTCTGCACCAGAATGTTGGGTCAACAGCCGGCCGGTGAAGAGGGCTCCACTCATTCTGGCATGTCTTCCCCTTCCTTCTTTAATCTCTATCCAGCCCTACAGCCCTTCCTCCAGGGGGCACTGGAAAGCGCAGCTAAAGACCTTCATGATGCCACCCTTCTCCTACACCCTTCCCTCTATCCTGTCCTCACGCTGCTCGCCAAACTACAGCCTGGTGCTGAGGAGCAGACACGGTATGACGATGCACAGCGTACAAACAATCCATACATAAATGTAACAAATACATGAACATAAATGTATTATATTGTACATTACATAACATTTATTGCATTATATAATTTGCTTATGTTAAATATCCAGAAGTTTGTCTAAATATCATATGATTAAATAAAAAAAAGTAAATACATGTAATATAATATAATATAATATAATATAATATAATATAATATAATATAATATAAATACACCTTTTTTTACTCATACAATAGTATACAACATTTTGCATATTCAAATCTGGCAAATAGTATTGTTCTGAATATAATATAGTATAATATAAAGTAATAGCCAGATTTGAATATATACACAATTTTATATAAAATAATTGTCTAACGTTATATTATATGATTTAAAAAATAACAAAAATATATAAATATTATACTTTTT
>JAHKKF010518614.1:0-28442 GCA_019740295.1 Labeo calbasu
AGGAAGGTAGATTTCCAGGAACAGGGTTGGGCACCCCTGCTTTAGACAAATGTAATAATCTGAATAGGTAATGTTTGGACACAAAATGTAGAGAATAATCTTCATTCCAAGAGAACAGAAGTGGTGATATATTGTAATTTACTGTTAAAGACAAGCTGTTAAAGGGTTCAATAAGTGTTAAGCACCATGAAAAGCATCTGGGATATGCTGTCGATTAATAGACAATCATTTCAACGCATCCCTCAGTTTGTAAAAATTAGTAAAAAATGTGCTTACAGTAATGCACTTACAACTGCAGTCAATGAAGAGGTTTAAAAACTGGAATATATGTTAATATACACACCATTTTGAAAATAAAGACAATAGACAAAAACATAATTGGGAATACTTTACAATAAAGGTCAAATTGTTAACATTAGTTCATGCATTAGGTATCATTAACTAACAATGAACAATACTTTTAACATTAACTTGATGCCATTTATAAGTAAATGCCATTTAATTTTTTTTATATTACATATTTTTATTACATGAATTTATATATACACTTCAACATGAATGCATGTCAAAAAACCTGGAATATTCCTTTTAAATAGTAAGTGTGTTTAAATAATAAATAAATAATGTGCGTATTAAGATACAATACCTGTGGCTTGAGCCGGCGGGGGGAGATGGGAGGGCTGCATGCTTTGGCATAATGCCGCCATGGCATCAACTTTCCTGCGATGGTTACAGAGTTTGGTCATGTCTTCCTCTATTTTCCCTGACTGATGACCAGGAGCTTGGACCATCGCAGCAGGGTCAAAATTAAAGACCTGCATGGATTTATAAAGACATTTATTTAATTACCTTCTTGTAAATGCATGCAATAGTTTACGTTTAGAATTGCATACTATCATACAACTCTTATTATTATTTAAGTACACAGCAAGCAAACCTTATGCATGGAATATCTGAATGACATTTGCCAAAAAGTGCAAAGACGCAATACATTTTGCAATCCAGTGTATTCAACGTGACCTTCCATTTCCAGTGTAACAAATAAACCAATAATTATTAGTTGAGACTTCAAAAGTCTCCTTAATATAATCAGGTTTCTGAGATGACTCATTGTTTCATATGCTATTAATAAAGTTTATTCTAAACAATTTGCAGAAGTACGCTAGTATATCATTCTAAACATAGCTGCAATCTATATTACCTCATGAATTAATCGGCACTCAAATTTGTAATGGAAAAATCATAAATGAAGATGCTTGATCTCACCTTATTTGGGATAAGCGGGCACTCGAGACCACATTTACATGTGCCGTCTGTCCGCAGATATACCCTCACCTCATCCACAGATCGAAGAACGGTACCACTTGGGCTGAAGAAGAAAAAGAGAAAGATTGATATGTTTGACAGCTAGTTTTACACGGAGTTGGATTGTTGGGTCTGACAAAACAGACTTCAATTCCAACCTCTTTCCCTGCAGACATCAATACAATTGACATAAATGTCAGTAGAAAGTGCCAAGCGTTATTGCTTTTATTCATGATTTTGTCATTTTGCTTATACTACTAAAACTTGAGCACAGAATGGGATTTGTGACTGTTTGCTGGTTCTAACACTCTTTGCATCATTTGAAATGCTATGCCCTGACAGCAACGTCAGCAGAGAGTAAGAATGACAAATGCATTATACTATAATAAACAAATTCTGCGTCAACAACAGAGTGTAACAGTGCTGCCCACCTAGTGTTCAATTTTCCCATAAGGATTTAAAAAAACTATTAAAACATTATAAGCCATGAACCAAACCAACCAGCTACAATGTGAATTGCAACATTACAAACTTTCATTTGATGCGAAAAAAATGTATTTGAAAATTTGAAAAATGTACTAGACAGTGTAAAAAAAAAGAATCAAAATCCCATGAAGCATTTCAAATTAAATAATCAAATTTAAAATGATGGAGTACTACAACACTACTGATTTAAACTACTATTAAACGACTGGTTTATTGCAAACTGATAAAGATTCATGGGTAATGTAGTCTTTCATCATTAAGCTGTTAAATATGATCATTTTAAAATAAGTTAGAATAATGTATGCTGATGGCTTCAACAAAAGAAAATATCATCAGTTAAACACTTTGTCTTTAAAGGATGCGTTTAAAGATATTGTTAAAAATCAATTCCACTATGGAGAAAATGAATGGGATTGTCTGGTGCTGGTCTTCACTTAAACCTTCTGTCAGACCAGTTTGGAGCACCGTTTCCACATTAACCAAACACTGATTTTAAACACACTCACATCCGCACTGAAAGCCCTAGTGTGAAAGCTAAACACACTTGCATACGTGTGAGAAAAGTTTGCGCGGGTGAAGTCACACACATCTGTGCGCAATCATCGTTGCCAGGCAACTTGAAAAACGTTCCTTATGTACCTTAATAGCAACACTGTTAATATTTGATCAGAACAGCAGCTATGAGTAACACAAGTAAGGTGTGGACGTACGTGATGTAAGACACAGCCCCATCTTCCACCTTCCTCTGCCAGCCAACCGGGATCTGAGCGATGAGCGTCGTACCTCCATCTTTTTCTCCTGCTGCACTCTCACTACCCCCCGTCATTTTCTGATCACACACATCCAGCTCCTAAAGAAAAAAACATCTCAATTCAGTTTCAAATCAGATCTGATGAACCAGATTCAGTTTTAAACCATATTTGATGAACCAGATTCAGTTTCAAACCAGATCTGATGAACCAGATTCAGTTTCAAACCAGATCTGATGAACCAGATTCACTTTCAAACCAGATCTGATGAACCAGATTCAGTGTCAAACCAGATCTGATGAACCAGATTCAGTGTCAAACCAGATCTGATGAACCAGATTCAGTTTCAAACCATATTTGAGGAACCAGATTCAATTTCTAACTTCATCTGAGGACCCAGATTCAGTTTCAAACCAGATCTGATAAACCAGATTTAGTTTCAAACCACATCTGATGAACCAGATTCAATTTATAACCACATTTATTTAACCTGATTCAGATTCAAACCAGATCTGATGACCCAGATTCAGTTTCAAACCACATCTGGTGACCCAAATTTAGTTTCTAATCACTTTTGAGGACCCAGATTCTGTTTCAAACCAGATTCGACTAAACAAATTCAGTTTCTAACTACATTTGATGAACCAGATTCGGTTTCAAACCAGATCGGATGAACCAAATTAAGTTCCAAACCAGATCTGATGATCTAAATTCAGTTTCAAACCTGATTTGGCTCACACTTAACTATTTTAAGTTGGAAAATATGTTCACACTGCATCTAAATACAGTTGTCACTCCACTTGTGAGTGTTTAATCTGTGACTATTCTGGATCGTGATTCAGATCATGTAGTGACAACTATATTTACGTTAAATCAGTGGAGTGTGTACATTTTAGTTTTATTTAAAAAAAAGATAACAACAAACCGTATAAAATGTTGCAGAAATGCCAAAATCCACCATGGGTTCCTAGCACTGATCTATATATAATTCTCTATTATAGATCAGTGGTTCCTGCACATAATTTAAATTTCATAAATGACATTCTGTACCTTGGGGTGCCATTATGTGTCGTACCTTTTCATTTTTATACAGCCTTGGTCAGCACCAATGATAAAATACACTCTTTGGAGGACATTTACGGAGCATTAACGAAGCACAACCCAATACAACAACAAATCCGTCTTGACACACAATCCTCTCCGCTGCTCTCAAACGGACTGGGATGCTTCTATGGAACTTTCCAGAAGCTGACAATCTGAAAATATAAAGAAAAATACATTTCAGGCGATTTAGCCATTGCTTGAGTAAAGAATATAAACTGTTTACAACTATTTCCAATACAAAGATGGTAAAAATTGAATCGTAACGATAGAAATTTGTATTAATTTGACCATCATATTCATGTACCATGATATCAAGCACTAAATACCATAGTACCAGTACGGTACAAGTACAAAAACACGGTACTTTTTGTCAGTGGACAACTCTGACATATGGTTGACAGTAGAGTGAAAAGTGACAGTTGAAACTAATACTCAGCGCGCGAACTCCAAAATTTAAATGTAAGTTATCGAGATGATGTCACCGCCTAAATCCATATCATTTTAACGGTTTTTATTCTGGCATAAAGGCGGGTGACTGTGAAGCGGCTAACGCTCTGGGCTATGACGGGATCTGACTGGAGCAGCGAGCTAAAGAGTAAACAAACCACCACGAATAAAAGTAGGCAAACTTTTAGGAAAACTATGACTTGAACACGAAAAGAAAATAGGAATGTACGTACTTGAGCATGGCACTGGTACTTTTTAAACACTGTAACGTTACGTTCCGAAGAATAAACAAATGTCGCGTATTGACGGCTAGCTGGCCCGTTCTTAAACATCCTTTTTGTATCGCAAGCTAACTGGACACGTAATAACACTGCGATTATAACCGACGAATCGGTCGTCGTTACATTATAACGGAAGCGTTCTAGTTTGTCGCGTCGCGTACAGCGTAGACGCGCTGTTAGCCTTCTTTAGCTCGCGGGCTACGTACCTCTGTGTTTACGAAGTTTCCTGCTTCTTCGGCGCGCTGCACAACACAGGCGAAAGACTGAACAAGCGTCTCGACGGACTTGAGTAGCAAATGTCGCCGTTGCAGGAGCTGTTATTAAGGCCGAGTGATTTTTAGCCACTTCCCCGCGTCTTCATCCCCGCGCACCATCCGAGCCGTCCTGCTTAAAAACAAAGAGCAATAACGCTTGGTTTTATTGCGCCCCGTGCATTGTCGTCCAATTTCGCGAGAATCCTGCTCGGCCGCGGAGCGTGCGATCGCTTCATTCAAAGCTTCGGCGCCTTCCTAAGCGTCTTTTCTGCGTGCATATGCGAGCGAGGGCTCGATTATGCCTTTGTGAGGGTGCTTTTAGTTAATCTTCGTTTCCAAGTTCCTATTTTTCCTTAGGATCCCGTGCCAAAAAAAAAATCATGGAGTTTTCGTCCGCGCACGCGCAGTAGCGTTAGCTGATGTCGGGTCGGGAATTTCGTACAATTCCATATCCACTAGGAGGAGCGCAAGAGCTGCACACTGAGAAAACGCACCCTAGTACCAAAATAAACGGGTAGACTTGTGTAGATTTGTGCTGGGATTGGTTTAGAATCACAATATTTGCATGTCGTAAAATAAATCTGTCACTACACGGAGGATTTTCTTTCAGCCGTTCGATTCGAATTTGAAAAAACCTGTTATATGTGAATAAGTTCAAGTGATGTAAACTTATTGATATAAACTAGTTGTTCCGGTCTCTCCTCAGTAGCCTTGATTTACATAACATAAGACGCAAATAAACTGTTTTTATTTTAATTTATTTATTTTCCTGTGCAGTCGGTAAAGAAAAAAAAATGTTAACTTTTTTATGATCAGCCTCTAAACTACTCAAAATGCCATTTAAATTAAATCCAATCGCTTTGGTAACCTTAGACGTTCGTGAACTTAATCTGTAAATGCGAAATATTTGATCGAAGTGAGCGGGAGGCGAGAATATCCTGAGAGAAAGAGATTTGCGTTAGTCTGCTATAAAATGATGATTCCACACACACGCGCGTGTCTTTATTGGCCTTATTGTGTCAGTTAGCTGAGAAAACAAAAAATGGTTCGCCCGTATAATTACTTAGGGAAATCGCAGATAAAACCTACTTAGTGTGGAGGAAAGATGTAGGAAATCATATTCTTTCTGAGCATATGCTCTTGTGATTCTCTTGAGCAGAAATGTGATTCGCTGGCACAACGTGAACATTTGGGTGTGAGTCTCGGGTGCGAGTTAGAAATATAAATCAGATCAACCTCCTACTGCGTTAACTCGACAAAGTTTGGCGAACGGCGAGAGTTATTGAGAGTTAAACCTGTTCCAACTTCAAAGGAATGTCGAGTAAACACAACTTTGGGGAATAAAAGCATAACCTGCCAATAGAATTACACGCTCGGAGGTGATAACCATTAGGCAGTGGGGAGACTACACAGCAACAGCCAACCGATCGTGACGTGTTAGTAGCGTCTCAACGCGAGCGGTGCCCTGCTCCTGGAAACAGTATTTGAGGTTTCTATTCGCTAACCTTACGCGCATCCCACTTGCGCTGTTGCTAGGCAATACATTGCACGCTTTGCACCATGCAAGTTTAACTACTTAACTCTGCTGTTTGGAAGAGTTTCAGAATACTAACGAGATGAGTGCCTGGTGACATCAGTTGACCGGGACTTACAGGTCACCACATCTTGCACCTAAAAAAAATACATCATTTCAAGCACTTAAACGGTGGGACCTGTCCATTAATCTAAACTCATTCCCATCATCTGATCAGATGAATGGTGAAATGTGAGCAGTGTTTTTAAACAACCATTATACTCAACCTTCAGATTAAATCCTGGACATGTTACATGTTGTACCTAATAAAATACATCATTTTAAGCAATTAAACATTGATATCTGCCAGCGTAAACTCATTACCATCATTTTATTGGATTGATCATATTATATGGCAATAAGATGAACGGTGAAATCTGAGCAGTATTTGATTAACCACGTAAGTTGAGAATGTTTACTCACAATGGCACAGCAACAGTCTTATCTAGGTTAGAGGATTAGACCCATGTTGGGAAAATACAGTCTTCAAGGTGGATCCACGGATTCAGATTAAACCCTGAACAAGTTTCAGGTCACTTAAAATGTTAAAATAAATGACGGCTTTCTGAAAACTGAAATAATGTTTTATAACATCTATCTATAGGACCCACGTTGGGAAAAATATTTAGGGCGGTTCTCAGACACAGATCAAAACCTACTCTAGAGCCATTAAAATTTTTGAAACAGCTAGGCAATTGGACTCATGTTGGGAAAAATATTTAGGGCGGTTCTCAGACAGATTTAAAGCCACTAAAACAGCTGCTATATGTTATTTTCTAAGTAATTATATTGGGACAACCAAATGACAGCATTCTGAAAAATGGAATAATGTTTTGAAACATTCACACTTTCGAGTTCCCTATCTAGGCAACCGGACTCATGTTGGAAAGAATATTTACGAGGTTCTAAGACAGATCTAAAGCCATTAAAACAGCTGCTATGTTCTTTTCCAAGTAATTAAACTGGGATAACCAAATAACAGCATTCTGAAAAATGGAATAATGTTTTGAAACCTATGCAGGCTATAGGATCCATGTTGGGAAAATATGTCTTTAGGGCGCTTACTTTAAATCATATCATTTAAAAGCCATTAAAATGTTCTGTCAGCACACTTCGAATCGATTTGGAAAACCAAATGACAGCATTCTGAGATCTGGAATACTGTTATTAAACGACCACACTTGTAAGTGCCCTATCTAGTCTATAGCATCCATGTTGGAAAAAACCGATATGGACACGGATTAAAACTTAATCGGACTCTGGAAGGTTCTTCTGCGAACTAGATACTGACCTTTGCCAGTTCAACGTGATATTATGAGCTCGTTTGTTGATCATAAACAGGTGTGTTGAACGATAACGCGCTATAGCGTTATCACTGGAGTTGTCGAATTGTTTGATGCAGTATGTGTATTGTTTATAAGGTTGTTATGTTGACCGGAGTGAAATGGCTGAGGAGCGCAGCGCACTTCCGCGCGGTTCGGGTGGGGTGGGATTCTTCAAACTCCTATGGAATATCCTCATTCCATAGTGCTGAACTGGATGCATTTGGAAACATGAAAGAATCGCCTCAGGTCACTAGAGAGGGATTAATAAAGATGAAAAAAGAGCGAACAAAATCACACGACGAGCGCGGATATTAACGTCGCCTATTTTTATAAGCGCATATGCGAACGCCAGCAAAAAATGGAAACATTTTCCTACACCCTTATAAGGTAGCTCGCCACTTTTTTTTCTTTTTAACGAAAGGTTGTTTAATAAAACATGCTCGGGTTCTGCTAGTCTTATCTCCAACTAGAAACCGGTTGCCAACGATTGCATCATTCCTTTCATGTGACTCCCTTACGCCCCAAATTCGTCCTGGCCGTCTTATGACTGCATCACATCTTCCTGCTCACACAAACTCGCGCAGAGCGAGACAACCAGCAAAGTCATCAAGTCCCACCCCTCCCGCCCAGCGCGGCTGCTCATTGGATGTCTCTAAGCAGAAGAATTTCCACCGCCCCGCGCGATTGGCCCACGCTACCGACCATCTCCTGTCAGTTTCCCGTGATCTCGGCTAGGTTGCACCCTGAGATCCTTCCCCCAGAGTTCGGTTGGAGTCACTCTATAAATGTCCCCGGGAGTTTCCGAAATCCACACTCGGTGACTTCAACTGAACAATGGTTAACATGAGCTATCACCAATCTCTACAAAAACACACACAGACCCTGAATCCAAAACAGCCGAGGAAAAGAAATAATAAAAAGAAAAGGGTGAGTGTCATCTCTCTATTTCTCTATTCTTTATTGTGTTTTGTTGTACTTTTCTTGCTGGTGTGTGTCAAGCGTTTGCTTTTGGAAAACGGGAATGCGCATGTTTTGGCGACTATCCCGAGCTGTTTTTGGAATACAGTTGCTCAACTCACATTTCACTGGAGATTTTTTTCCAGATTTACGCCCGTTCCCTTTATTTCGCGCAACGCTGTTGCGCTTTTTGTTCTTGTTTAATGACATTTACTTTAGAGTTACTTGCTTTGAGAGCTACGCGATGACAGCTGTCATTTTGTCACTATCTCGGCACTTCAAAAGCGCACGCTGAAACTTTTTAGCGAACGTTCGATTTTTGGAACATTTTTGTTACATCGATCGCCACTAACACTTCCTCAGCGGAACTCAACTTGTTACACTTCAACAAACCAAGCGGTTGCGGTCTTAATGGACAACCCTATGCGTTTTTATATCGCTAAAGTACTTTTAAAGTGTCATTTCGGTCCGGAGTGTTCGCCCTTTGTTTCCTCACTCCTGTACTTTGATTCCATGACGTCATTGGCTCGCTGTCAGTTTCGCGAAGCGCCGCTCCAGATGGGCACAATTAACAGGGTTTATGACAGAAAATTCATTTCAACACATTAAGTGACATAAGAAGTCGCTTAACGTTAAATTTAACGGCTGTCTAGTCAGTTAAAAAAAGCCAGAGTAAGCCAGACAACAACAAATAAACCACACATTTTAAATGATTTATTAACAGGTTGATAATATATATAAAAAAATACTTTTTTAGGTATATCGCTTCAGTTTCATTAGGATTTATGTAAAAGAAAAAACAAAACAATAAAACACAGGAGTGCCCCAGGAGTTTATGTTAGGGCTGTTTTCGTTCTCACACCGACATCTAAACTAGCTTGTTTGTCGTTCTCTGGTTGTATTTATAATTTAGAAATGAGTTCTACTTTGTTTTTTTTTAACCTGAACGTCTTGGCGTGTTGAGAACGAGAGTCGTTGGGTTGTTTTGACAGACGCCGTGAGCGCACGCAGACTCGCGCAGGGGGGCGCCATCGAGCACACAATGCGCCTTTGTTTACATAAAAAAATACAATGACCTAATTTTAGATTAAAGATTAAACAATCACTAATCGCTGTGGGTCATTTTATCAAACGTATGATCATTTGTAATGATCCAGAAGTCCTCTGTGTTTTTCCATTGTGCTTTCTGTCTTGTTTGTTTCTCAGCTTATGTGTTTTGTATGAGAATAATTTGTGTTTTATTTTTAAATAGTTTTGCAATCATGTCCTGTGGCTTGAGCTGTTTCATGTTTTACTTTTTTAGAATCATTGGGACAATATACCGCCATCAACTCACATTCAAACTTGATTGACAGGAGACACTTTTGAGGTGAGCATTTTTATAGCTTTGATCTTTTACTTAAAAGCCATTTAATAATAAATGTAATTATAAAAAGAAGACATTAAATAGACCAAAAATACATACACATATAATACTGAACAGAAACTTTTGTCAGCTAATGCATGCACTGTTTGAAAGCGCTGGGTTTGTTGTTTGTTGTGCAGTAACGCCGTTTGGCCACTATGTGTCCTTGTTGCACCCGGTGCCCGAGCAGTCAATCTTAATGTCGCGTATAATAGCGGGTCACCCAGATAAATCGGCTATTCCCAAACCCGCCGGCGCAGGTGAAGCTTCACTCCGCTGATGCGTTGATGCACTGAAGCTCCCACTAGACGTGCAGAGCAGCTCAGCGCAGCACACGGAGGCTCTTTCCTACTTCTTTTAGACAGTTTGTTGGTCTTTTCCCGGTCAGGTCTGGTGTGCTAGGTGTGGGAGCATATCGTGTTGTGTCTGTGGATAGCGACTGATTGGTGCGATGACTGCGGAGTGGCTGTACCCCCCTGGCGTGGGGCCGCTGTGTGGTGCAGAGTTGGAGGCGTGGTATGAAGACCTACAGGATATACTGGGCTCCGACGCGGGCGGGGCCAAACTCACGCGAGCCCCGCCTTGCTCCGAGGTCAGTAACGTCAAACGGCGTTCAACGGTCGCGTCCCTAGACTTCGTCGTTCTAACGGTTTCTCTTGTTATGCAGAAGGAGCCCGAGTTTCTGGATGTGTTGGAGAGCTGCTCGCTCACCTGGTTGACCGAGGGGCAGGTATGGGGCGACGGGGTGCAACGGGTCACCGACGAACCGCCCGTCCACTCGCCGCCGCCGCGACAGGACGACCGGAGAGGCGGCGGAAGTGACTCGGAGCACACCTCCTCCGGAGGAGACCTGCTTCCGCCAGAGTTCTTCGAGCTCCTCAGCGAAGGCGGCGTCGGGTCGGTGGAGACGATGGTGACCGGCGGGTACCACGTTTCGCATCACGCGCCTCCGTCGCCGTCCGCCAGCGAGGAGGAGCTCCCGACGGTCCCGGACACGTCGTCGTCCTGCTCCTCGGCGTCCCGCTCGCCCTCCCTCAACTGCTCCCCGCCGCCGTCCCCTCCCGTCTCCGCACGGCCGGGGAAGAGAAAACGGGCCGGCGACAAAGGAGGAGGCGCACCGTGCTCCCCATCCCCCGGGAAGAAGAGCAGACGGGAGCGCGAGCAGGAGAACGAGAGGAAGGTGCAGGAGCTGACGGATCAGAACGAGCGCCTCAAAGCCGAGATCGAACGGCTGGGAGAGGAGGTGCAGCGGACGCGCCGGGCGCTCATCGAGAGACTCGTCAACACCAGGAGGTGAAGAAGCAACAGGAGGAGCCGAGGGGCCGAAGGGAAACCAACAATTGGCGGAAATTCATCTCGCGGTGACCGTGAAATGCACATTTAGAGGGAGATAAAAGACACGTGGGACGGGGGGAGAGAGAGGAGGTTCGCTGAGCGACTCCCGCCGAGAGAGAAAGAGAAAGTCAGATTGAGCCGTAGAAAAGAAAGAATGTGGAGCCCAACGGAAACGCGGTCAAATCTCAGCCCGAATACAAAGCAAAGAAGAAATGAAGAAAATAAATCGAGAGTTGTTATTTTTATAAATTAAAATCAGAGTCATACATTTAATTCAACATCATTTAAAAGGCGGACGCTACAAAGTATAAATGTTACAATTTAACAAATTACTAATAAACTGAAGAACGAAAAGTATCAAAAGCAAATAGAAAAAGAAAACCAAGCGCAAATCAAATTTAATTAAGACTTCCTTTTTTTTTTTTTTGCTGCAGTAAATTAATTTCTTAAAATCAGCAAAGGCGAATACTACAATGTATAAATGTTACTGAACAAATTACAACAGATTTAGATTACAGCAATAAATCTATCAAAAGCAAATTCGATTTTTCATTAAGAAAAAGAAGCATAATTTAAGGAAAAATCTAAAATGACAAATGAACTTTTTAAAAATGCAAATACTATTTATTCGGATTGTAACAAAAACATATGTTACAATTTAACAAATTATATTACAAATAAAAACAATATGATTTACATTACGGCAATAAGAGTATTAAAACAAATAAGAAACTTGATTTTTCATTAAGGAAGTTAAGCGTAATTTATGGAAAAATCTAAAACGACGAATGCAAATTTTTATAATGCAAATACTGCTATTTATTTGTAATTTAGTTTGTTAAATTGTAACATTAATACTTAAGTTACAATTTAACAAATGATGTTACAAATAAGAACAATATGATTTACATTACGGCAATAAGAGTATCAAAAACATAAGAAACTTGATTTTTCATGAAGAAAATGAAGCCTAATTTAAGGAAAGAAATCTTAGTTTTTGCAGTAAATTGACTAACATTTTTTAAATCATCATAAATTAAATGCAAATACTACGGTGATGCATAAATGCTGGAGTGTAATGATTAAAAAACAATCAAATTTGAAAATGATGCGTAATTTTACGAAAGCTTTTTTGCAGTAAATTAAAATGAGTTTAATGCAATGTTTTAAACTTTAAACCAGCAAAAACGAAGGAGAGGAATATAAATCCTGTCACTTATGGATAATTTTGAAATGAACAAATTAAAGAAACATGTTCTGCATGAAATGAATCAAAATGCAGCGTGCAGTTAATTGTGTTTAAAAAAAGAAACTGTTACCTTCCTAAAAAGCACCTTTTTTCTTTGCATTCGGGATGTTTTTGACCGGTTTTGTGAGATTGGCCCGCTAATAGCGCCGTATTGTTTGGTTCAAGCACCAACTGTTATTAAACTACCCAAAGGTTAATCAACTTTCTGTGTAATTGAAAGCTGATTGTTCATCAGTGCCGAGGAGTCTTGAGGGAATGTAGCAGAGACGATGAGAGAAATGGCAGAACTGCAATAATAAAGAGAAGAAGAAGAAACGTGATTGTATCAGTGACGGTGATTGTAGGTGCATTTCATTGTAACCAGCCTGTTTTAACTGGTGTAACGTGTTAATGAAGGGCTTTAACCGTGTAAATCCACCCCTAGTTGACAGAGATTAGTAGCTCAGGACTGTTATAGTGAACGATTGTGAGCGTTTCTCTCTGCAGCTCACCATCAACCCGAGGCCTCTAAGAGTGTGTGTGTTTGAGTGTGTGTGTCGGTGTGTGTTCAGATGACGGGGAAATTATGAATGGATGTCCGTGGCGATTTTGCTCTCACTTCCTTCTCTTGAAACTTTTCCAGAATTTTTAGAGCTAGCAGTTTATAACATGCTCTCTGCCTCTGATCATGCCTATTTTTCTATACGTGTATCTCATAGTCATCATTACATGTCATCATTTACCTTATATTGTAGTTTCTTAATCTTACAATAAACGTGCATGCCGATTTACTGTATTAGAGTAGCAAACATTTTTATCGGAATTTTATTTAGCCTTACTTAATACGGAATTGTATTACACTCATTTTGTTATTAAAATTTTTAAAAAGAACTGAGTCTTTTGAGTTTTTTTTGTCTTTGTCTTTATTGATTGTGTGAATAAATGTTCTTGCAGAGTATTAAGAAACAGTGAGAAATACACAGATTTAATTGCATTTTAAAAAGATCATTTAACAGACTTCATTGCATTTTAAAAACGTTTGGTTGCAGTTTTATAGGAGTGGATATATAGTGCAGTAAATCATGTAGTTTTCAGAAAATATTGCTTGTATGATTGATTTTTTTTTGTTTCTTCTCATGTTCACCTTTTTACTTCTTTTTTCCTTTCTGAGCGGCCGGCTCCGGGGTTTTGCCCTCCGCAAGAGAAAGCTGTTTTTTCAGTTCCAGTAATTTCTTGATTTCCTCATCAATAACAGACTTCTCAGCTTTCTGGGTTTTTAGGCCTCGTACTTTATTGCCCTGAAACACAAACACACAGCGATTAATCGCAAACCAGCGCTATCAACCGTTAAACACGCCTGTAGTTAACCAAAGAACGTGAGCGGTTTGAGTAAAACCAAATACAAGTATCACACCTTCATTTAACTAAATGAGAATAAAACAAGAAAATATTTTAAAAATATTAATCTCAATATCTGTGTGTTCTCGGGTCACGGCACTGTTAAAATATGGAAATAAAATTACTGCAGAGTTCAATAAAATGAGAACAAATTAAATAAAATTACTTAAAAAAAAAAAAATCTTAATGTCAGTGTATTCTCGGGTCACCCGTGTTCAAAAAAATGGAAATATATACGTATTAAATTTCTACATTCAGTATTACTTTGTAATATAATCTGTAATATAAATAAATTTTTTTTTTTTTTTTTTAAATAATAAAGATACGTTTTCTGAACAAAAGGGTGCTGTATGGATGTTTAAACGGTTCACTGCTGTATATAAAAGCCAAAAAACAAATACATAAAGAGTAATTTCAGTATATTTATTTGGCATATAGTGTATATGGCATATATGTAGGTGTGTGTGTGTGTGTGTTCGTACTTGTTCTGTCACTAAAGCCGTAAGTTGTTTGGCTCTCTCTGGATCCGCGTTTACATTCAGCGAGGCGTCCTGCGCCGCACCAGCGCTGGGTTTGGTCTCGACTGCAGCGCTGCTGGAACTCGGAGTCTAGAATCAGAAAATAAAAATAGTTCAAATAGTGGATCGTATGTGCATTTTTCAAAATTAACATAAAATAAAAATAAACCCACACAATTAATACATGCATTTGTTGTCCATGTTTTTAATAAAAAAATTAATTGAAAAATTAAAAAGATAATTGACAAAAGGTAAAAAAAAAAAAAAATTCATGCATTTAATCTTGAAAAAATAATTTAATAATTATCTGAAATATTTTAACTACTAACAAATATATGCATTTATTTTTTATCTTAAAAAAGAAATTCAATAATTATGTGAAATATTTTAATTACTAACAAAAATGCATGCACTTATTTTTTCCATCTTTAAAAATGCAATTGAATAATTTTATGAAATAGTTTAATTATTAATAAAAACACAACAAAATTTCATTCGGTAATCTAATTTGTGAGAGCAACCACACTAACGCACACATGCAATAATATGTGTTAGTACACGCAGGCGTTGAGCGGCTCTGTGAAATCATTGCTCTTAAATACACGTTAAAATAAATCTAAAATGCGGTTTGTTGTCTTTCAGATGTTTTTTTGCTGCGAGCAGCCAGAGGCAGATTGTGCGCATGTGACTGACAGCATAGGGCTTTGATCCAGAGCTGCCGCTCTTTGAATATAGACATCATCACTGAATCGATTTCACAGTCAGTTCTAGTGAAAACGGAGACACAAAGCCGTGAGCACACAGAGCGTCACACGCACGTCTACCTTCGCTTTAACGCTCTCCTCTTCTGGCTGAGAAAGAGCAGATTAAATCACACAATCAGACAAACAAGCCATACAATCAACGAGAAAAACCATCAAAACCTAAATCAGATCATGCTCATATAGTGACCCGTCTGTCCGATGAGTTTCCATTACTCCAGTCGTGCATGAGCATTTTTAGAAATCATTTAATAGAGACAATTGCTCTAAAGTAAGACTATATATATATATATATATATATATATATATATATATATATATATATATATATATATGTGTAAACATACACATTTTTGTCCTTATGNAAGACTATATATATATATATATATATATATATATATATATATATATATATATATATATATATATGTGTAAACATACACATTTTTGTCCTTATGTGTACTGACTGTATGAATAAAATATGTGGTTATACCAGAACAACAATGCTGAAAATGAAACGGCTAATACATAAATGATTCCATTTCATAAATAATAATTCAGAATAATTCTCAGAAACTGAAAGTCGTGCACAGGCATATTTAGAAATAATTCTATAAAGATCAGGCTCAAAAATAGCAGTTTTTAGTTGATAAAACTGTATGTATGATATATATGTGTGTGTGTGTGTGTATGTTGTTACTTGTATAAAAATGGAAAAAAGAAACAAATTTGTATACACTTTTATATATATGAAGTTTATTTGCAAAAACAGATAACTCTTTTATTACGTTATCATGTTTATTGTGTTTTATTGTGTTAGTCAGCTGTATGTTTTAGTTAGTTTTACTTTATATCAAAATAACCCAACTGTGTGATTGAGATAAATTGGAATGCACAATGGAAAAACATGATTTTTAACATGACCTGATCTTATATAAATATAATTATAAGCAAAAATTAAATATCATACATTTTCCCCTAATTTACAGAAGACACCCACTAAAATGTAATTCAGAGTAACAATCTTGTCAGGCATATTTACAACAAAAATCAATCATATTAAAAGACAAATTTCTTTCACCTCAAATACTAATTAGTTGTAATTCTACATTTTTCAAATCTGCCACTGTCCTAGGTTTTGCCCATTTGTCAGTGAGAATTTTTTACTCATTTAAAACACTATAAAATGTAATATGCTCCCTTATTCTTCTACAGATTTTAATATGCATAAGCATGTTGTTTGAATTTTTACATTAATATTGTGTTACAATGAATGACAATGTATCATTATTTCAACCAAATTTGGACATTTTATTCTCCAAAATCTTATTTGAAACCTTAAAAGTAGACACTTTACTTACATTTGTGTGTGCTTTCTATGGACATAAAGTCACTTTTGTTAATTTCTTTCTATATATATATATATATATATATATATATAAAGTATAACTACAAATATTCATACTGAAATATTATTCAATATATTTTATATTTCAATTTTTTTACATCATTTAAAAAATATATATTTATACATAGTTTCCATTATATATACTCGTGTATATATATATATATATATATATATAGATGCAAAAGCCTCTAAATCCATCTGATGTATTTCTTTAAAATGAGCATTTGTTTCTGGCTACTTTGTATAGGTTTCTATGTAAGTACTGGCACTTCTGATTGGGCTGGAATTTAGTTTTAATTTTCTGGATTGAGGCTGGAATTTAGTGAGTTTGAAGTAAAAGTATTTGATGGACGTATAATATGTGTCAGGAGCATTCACTCACTATCATTATCTCATTTTTGACCGAGATGGCTTTTAGCTGGTTTTGCATCTGAACTCTTCATATATAGAAATAGAAACAGAAATATATTTAAAACATTTCAATGACTTTTAGAAGTTGATTCAGAACATTAATTTCCATAAACGTGTGAAAACACACTTTTATAGTTTCTGCACGAGAACCCTGATTAATAATGGATGAATGTCTTTTACAAACCTGTTGTCCTCCAAATTTTTTCCTCAGAGCCTCAATCTGTTCGTTCTCCAACTTTTGGAACAAAGGACTGACCTGTAGGAGAGGTCAAAAAACAATTTAATAATTCAAATAAAAAAATAAATAAAACAACAATACATTATCTGGCACTAAAGGTTAGGTTTTCAATATTTCTTTTTAATGGTTCTGTACTTTTCTTACACACAACGTCACTTAATATTGAGCTAAAAATGTTAAGTTTTAATATTAGTTGAATAACTAGTAATAACTGGTTCAGTACCGTGCCGATGCGATGTCCGGCGGGCAGCGTGCAGATGAAGGTTCCCGCGGCCTGCAGCATAGCGCCGGCGCAGGTGGGCGGAGCCTGCAGCTGCTCGCGGATGGTGTGACTGACGGTGGGCATGTACGGCTCCAACACGGCCGACAGGAGACACGCCACGTTCACCGACACCCCCGTCACGGTACCGGCCCGCTGCCTACGGCACAAACGCACGCAAACATCACACAACTGCATGGCAGGAGTTCAAAACTGTGGAAGCCCATTACCAACACAGGATTAAAAAAGAAGAAAAAAGGTGACTGAAATTTTTTTATATCACACAATTATGACTTTCTGTCTCGCAACTCTGACTTAACCTCACAATTGCAAAATTAAATCACACAATTCTTACTTTATAACTTGCAATTGTGAGGGTATGCCAAAAAAAAAGAGAGTCGGAATAAAAAGTCAGAACTGTGAGATTTAAAAAAAAAAATGCAATTATCATTTTTATTTGTTATTCAGTGGTGGAAACAAACTTCCATGCAAAAATCAAAATGAGAGTGTGAGAATGAATTTGTGCTCATATAAATCTCAAATTACGTTTTTCTCTCTGAACAGTTTAGAAATACAGTTTTGTTTAGATTTCATTAACGGCGTGATCGTGTGTCGCATGACGTCTCGTGACTTGCCTGTCACCGTCTCCTCCTTTGATCTTCTTCCACGGTTCGTTAACCTGGATGTACTGATTCCCGTGACGAGAGATGTTCAGGATGCACTTCAGGGCGTCACGGATCCTGAACAAACACACGATGAGACCGTAACACACTTACGTCTTCACATGTGCATTATTAAGACAGAACACACTTGATGAGATTCTCATCAGAATAAATGCTGCTGCTTCCAGTTTTGTTTAACAATGAATTTCCAACACATTTCCTATTGTTTGTAAGCAAATACGCAGATGAGGCACAATCTAAATGAATATGCGCTAATTTGCATATATTTCCAGAACATAAATCTGAAAATTGAATCAATTAAGTATCAAAATTCTTGTTTGATTTTGTTTTCATTTGAGAGTTGAAGGTTTTTTTCCAGAGGGGATTTTTGGTTTCTCTTTTTATTACTCCATAAATCAGAAAATACTGTCAACAGACAGAAACAAATACATCTGCACCATGTTTTTAGACGTAAAACGTTATAAATAATGCAAGTGACATATAGACAAGTGTTCAGAATATAGATGGGTATAAAACTGTTAAGTTTGGTGAAGTGCTGATGAAGAGGAGAGAAAAATGTAAAAATAATTCAGAATAATTCAACAGTAAATTTGTATACATTTTTATAGTCATTTTGCATGAAAATATACTATATTTAAAATATATATATAAAAATACATGACCTGGAATGACCTGCCTGTTCTTAGACATCTTCAAGAAACCACATTCCTTCCATCTTTATTTGGCCCTCTAACTCGAGCACTCTCTATTCTAATTCTATTCTTTAAAAAAATAAAACATAAATAAACTTGACCCTTTAACACTTGCACACTATTTGTTTTCTAACTGCTTGTTTTCTTAAAAACAATCAAACAAACTAACAAAATGTAAATGTAAAAAATTATCTTAAATAATATATTTTAAAAATCTCTCTATATATTTTTATTGTTTTATAAATTTCTGTTTTATAAATGTTTTCTTTTTTTAATATATATATATATATATATATATATACATATATAGAATTTTTTTTCTTTTTACATTTAACAGACGTTTAGAAGAAGTTTTCTTTCCACTATTCTGAAAAGGCAAAAAACACCTCATGAAAAGTCAAATAGCACTAAATCTCTAAATTGACCAGTGTCTATAGTGTCTTGGTTTAAGGATTTCAAAGAATCATTTTATGCAATGATTTTCTAAGCTTTGTGAACCACCAATGACCTGATATTTCCCGGTAATGCTGATTTATAGAGGAATTACTGCCTGCTCAAATATTACAGAGCTGAGCACAGCCAGACAAATGTAATTACAGGCTGGAAATCAGAGCTTTAATATTCCCAGATACTGATGTGACTGTGTGCCTGCATCATCTGAATCTGTGAATCTGCTTCTGCACACGTCCGAGAGGAATCGTGGGTAACTGACCTGACTTTATCCAGCAGCTGGATGTACTGCTTGAGCTCCCAGCAGACCTGAGCGATGAGCCGCTTATCGTCTTCATTCAGGAGCATCTCAGGAACGCGGCCGTCAAAAAACTTACTGACGAACATCCCGGCCCTGAGGAGAGACCAGCAGCTGATGAAAACTACGGCTAAACACGCTTTCAGATCAGCTGAGATCAAACGTTTGCACGAGAATGATAACCAAAGTGCAATTATAATGTGCACTATTGAATGCTGGAAAAAAAGCATTTAGACAGAACTGATTTAGACAGAACAAGACTCTGGTTTAGTATTTTTAAACAGATGCTGGATGGTGTGATTAAATTTACATTGCATGCAGACTTTTTGTGCAATTATTAATATTAATATATTTTAATCTATTTATTGAAGTTAATTAATGCATTTTATTATGTGACCTTAAGCATCAATGATAAAAAAGAAAACCAAAGTAAACAAATCTAATGGAAAAGGGGACACCTGCACATTTTTACTTCATGGGAGTGTCATTTTAATATAACTGAGATACTATTATAGTTTTTTAGCAATATTTTTTAATCAGTTTTTATATTTATATTTTGCTTTTATTTTAATTTTAGGTTGTTGTGTTTTTTGTACTTTTTGTTTTTATGCATGTCTGTATAGTTTTTTCTCGGTTTCAATTTTAGTCATTTTAGTAAATTAAGTTGTGTGTGTGTTTTTGTATTATTATAAGATGCTTTGTTTGCTTTTTTAGGATGCCTTTTTTAACATTCTGTCAAGGGTCTACACATGAAAAAATAGCCTTTCAACTAATTCTGGCACATTCACAGTCACGTACATTAATGTGCATTGGCCAATAAACAAATAAACTTGAAACTTAAAGTTAAACTACATGAAAATCAGAAATGCTGCCCTGGTAACTAACTACAATAAAGTTTTTTATGTTAGTTTATTTCATTTAAAGTTTATTTTACAAGCAAAAATGCTTGTTTAATGTTTTTAATTTTTGTTTCAGTTTGTGTCAACTAAAATAACCCTGCCTTATGTGTTTTTACTATATAACTTGTGGCCAAGTGTAAAAGGTGCAAACTGATTGAAATCTGATGCATGTGTTATCTGAACTAAAAAGAAAACAAATCTCACATTTTCTAGATCATAATAAACCTGAGAAAAAGTCATGTCAGTAATTCTGTGGTTTAGTTGAGTGTGTGTGTGGACATATTTATACCCAGAATCTAAACCTGACAAAACCTCATTTTTGCAGTCCTCATTTATAAAAACAGTATAATAAATAAAGTTGTTTGTTTTAAAAATGCATATATATATATATATATATATAGTTTTTTTTTTTGTTTTTTTTTTATCAGTGCTGGATGGTCTGGTTTTATAGTTTTGACTATTTAACTATTTTGATCAAGAACTGCATCTATTTAGATGGAAACAGTTTAGATTGACATAGTTTGCTGTTTTATGTGAAAGAAAAAAAAGAAAATTAAAAAAAAAGAAAATTAAAATGAATACTGTAAGTAAACAGAAATGAAATATAGAGCCATTTATAATGATCAAAATGCGCATAACCAATCAGAAAACAATCTGATGAATCATGTGTTAATCTGAACTGAAAAGAAAACAATTTTCTAATTTTCTAGACCATAATAACCCTTTAATAAGTTTGTTTGCATGTCAGTAATTCTGTGGTCTAGTTTAGTGTGTGTGTGGACATATTTATACCCAGAATCTAAACCTGACAAAACCTCATTTTAGAAGTCCTCATTTATAAAAACAGTATAATAAATAAAGTTGTTCGTTTTTTTGTTGTAAAAATGCAGATTTTTTTTCTAATAGGAAAATTGAGAATTGTTTAAAAATGCAAATAAAAGTTTTGACTATTTAACTATTTGGATCAAGAACTGCATCTGTTTAGATGGAACAGTTTAGATTGACATAGTTTGCTGTTTTATGTGAAAGAAAAAAAGAAAATTAAAAAAGAAAATTAAAATAAATACTGCAAGTAAATAGACATGAAATAAAGAGCCATTTATAATGATCAAAAAAGTAAACAATCTGATGAATCATGTATGAATCTGCACTGAAAAGAAAACAAATCTCACATTTTCTAGATCATAATAACCCTAAGAAAAAGTTTGCTTGCATGTCAGTAATTCTGTGGTTTAGTTTAGTGTGTGTGTGGACATATTTATACCCAGAATCTAAACCTGACAAAACCTCATTTTAGCAGTCCTCATTTATAAAAACAGTATAATTTTAGATGGAAACAAGATTGACATAGTTTGCTGTTTTATGTGATGTTCAAAAAAATAAAAAATTGAATTAAAACTGCAAGTATTCTTAAATAAATGGGCATTTATAGTGATCAAAATGTGCAAAGCCAATCAGAAAACAATTTGATCAATCAAGATGCATGAAGTGACTAAATATAAACAGACCTACTAAAATCAATTCAAAAGAAAAAGAACGTATGCAATGGTAAAAAAGAAAAACTATGATAACCCTGAGACTGTGTGTGTGTGTCAGTGATTCTGTGCTGATGTGTGTTTGACGGTTCAGATGATAATATAATAATTCCATCCTCCAGGATCACAAACCTGTTGATGAAGTTGCCGAGGTTGTTGAGGAGCTCAGAGTTGTTTTTGAGAGCCATGTCGCTCCAGGAGAACGCAGAGTCCTGGCCTTCAGGCCGCAGATACAGAAGATAAAAGCGCCAGACGTCGGACGGGATGCCTGTGTCTTTAGCCATGTCACCAAACACACCGACACCACGACTCTTGGAGAACTTGGTGTCCTCGTAATTCAAGTATTCTGAACACATGAAAACAAAAGTACATTACTGTTAAATATCAGAATGTCAGGACTTTAAAAAAAAAAAAAGAAATTAATAATTTTATTCACCAAGGATGCATTAAATTATTTAGAAGTGACAGTAAAGATATTTATAATGTTACAAATGATTTCTATTTCAAATAAATGCTGTTCTTCTGAACTTTCCATTCATCTGTGAATTCTAAAAAATGAAATGTACGACAGTTTCCACAAAAATATTGTGCAGCACAACTGTTTTCAACATTGCTAATAATCAGAAATGTTTGTTGAGCAGCAAATCAGCATATTAGAATGATTTCTGAAGTACTGTGTGACATTAAAGACTGGAGTAATGATGCTGAAAATTCAGCTGCGCATAACAAAAATAAATTACATTTTAACAGATATTCACATAGGAAACAGCTCATTTAAATTATAAAAATATTTCAGTATTTTTACCGTATGTTTGATCAAATAAACTGCAATCATCTGTATGGTTTTATGTTATGTGAATGATGTGATCTGTGTTGTGTTGTGAACGGTTCTCACCAGTAGCAATGAGGTGATTCACCAGTGTGTAGTTGTCTTGAGCTCCGAGAAGTGAACAAGGGAAAACGACACTGTGGAACGGAACGTTGTCCTTCGCCATGAAGTTATAGAGCTCCACCTACAGGACACACATCAACATTACAGCCTCAAACAGACCTGTTACGGACAACAGCAATTTTATCAATCACGTTAGAGAATTCATGGTTTTCATTAAATTTAGAATTGACACTTGTAATTAATCATAAGCATTAAATCAGCTTTCATTTTCTAAAACACTAATATGACTGCAGCTACACTGATTTTTCAAAGTAGTAAATAAAACATTTACCGGAGTATGTTTTACAAGAAAATACTGGTTCAAAATTTTCTGCTTCAAAATTTCACGTGATTCAGTGTATTGCTGTATCTTTGTAATTACTTGTGAAATTTACTAACCATTTCAGAGTGAAAACTGTTTCAAAGTAAATCCCACAGCATTTTTTTTTCAGTAAACATAAGTAGAAACTTCAAGTAGAAAAATTGTAATTCTTCAAAACAAGTCTCAAAATGCAATGTTAATTTTCCTCAAACTAGTACTATTTTTATAATATTGAGATACTGAGATACTGCTATAGTTTTCAATTTTAAGTTTCATATTTTTTTCTTTTGATTTTATTTTTAAAGTTTTAGTAATTTTGTTGTGTATTTTTGTTACTTTTAGTAGTTATTGATTTTGTATATGTGCATGTCTATGTAGTTTTTATTTATTTGTATTATCGGTTTACTTCATGTCGGTTTCATTTTTAGTATCACTGAGACACTATCACTTTTCATTAACATTTTAAGTACTGTTTTATTTTTGTATGTGGCATTCATTTTAATTTTAGTTAAAGTTTTAGTAATTTTTTTGCATGTTTATTGTAATGTTTGGTAGTTTTTATTCTTTTTTATTTTCAATTTTATTTTAGAACATCAAGTTAAACTAAATCAAAATTTTATTTCTATTTTTTATTTTATTTCAAGTAATAAGAATATTTTTTTTATGGTTTTAGTTGTAATTTTAGTTTCAATTTTCGATTTAGTTACAAAAAAGACAGATATGATTTACATCAAATTCAGAAGGATAAATATGAAATGTGACCCTGGACCATGAAACCAGTCTTATGTAGCACGGGTATATTTGTAGCATTGTATGGGTCAAAATTATCAATTATTCTTTTATGCCAAAAATCATATTAAGATATTAAGATCATGTTCCATGAAGACATTTTGTAAATTTCTTACCGTAAATATACCAAAAGTTAATTTTTGATTAGGACAACTTTAAAGGTGATTTTCTCATTATTTAGATCTTTTGCACCCTCAGATTCAAGAATTTCAAATAGTTGTATCTTGACCAAGTATTGTCCTAACAAACCATACATCAATGGGAAGCTTATTTATTCAGCTTTCAGATAAAGTATAAATTTAAATTTCAAAAAGTTGACCCTTAGGACTGGTTTTGTGGTCCAGGGTCTCAAATGATTAAGTGATGCGTTATTGATCAGCACCTGCTGAGGATTCTTCCACCATTTCTCCCACTGGTCGGTGTAGTTTGCGGTGATGGAGAGGTAGCCAATAGGAGCATCGAACCACACGTAGAACACCTTCACAGAGGAAAACCGACAGATGATTTCAACACATATTAAATGGACAATATTAGTGAAATAACATCTTATATCTCACAATTATGTGCTCGTACCTTCTCCTTGAAGTCCTCGTGCGGCACAGGCGTCCCCCACTGCAGGTCACGTGTGATGCATCGCGGTTTCAGGCCGTCACGGAGCCACGAGCGCGTGATGTGCTTTGCGTTTGCCGTCCAGTCGCCGGCGCTCGTCGACTTGTCGAGCCACTGCTCCAGCTCGTCCTCCAGCTATCAAACACACACTCAGACTGAGCTGAAGACCAACAGATTCACATTACCTCACACAGGTGTGTTTATTACCTTTGGCAGATTCAGAAACAGGTGTTTAGAGGAGCGGATCATCGGCGTCTGCTTGCACACCTTACACTGGGGATTCTACAGGAGAGACAAATATCACATAGTAAACAGTAAGAAATTAATACTTTAACTCATCAAGGATGCATTAAACTGATCAAAAGTGACAGTAAAGACATTTATAATGTAACAAAAGATTTTTCTATTCATCTGTGAATCCTGAAAAATAAAATGTATGGCTGTTTCCACAGAAATATTGTGCAGCACAACTGTTTTCAACATTGATAATAATCAGAAATGTTTGTTGAGCAGCAAATCAGCATATTAAAATTTCTGAGAGATCATGTGACACTAAAGACTGGAGTAATGATGCTGAAAATTCAGCTTTGATCACAGAAATGAAATACAGCTCAACATATATTCACATAGAAAACAGCTGTTTTAAAACTTAATAATATTTCAAAATATGTATGTATTTTGATCAAATACATAATTGATCAAATGAACAGAAAAGGCTTCTTTTTAGAACTTTTAAACAGTAGAGTACTGCTTTGTTAATTCAGTATGCACTACTCTAGAAAGCATAAACATATGCAGCATACAAAAATATTGGGTATTAGTCATTTTTAATGAGTTCTATTTAAAATTTTAATTTATTTCTCAAATATGGTCAAAATTAGGTTATTTAGAAATGTAATATTTCATAATTTTTACATATTTTAACATATAAGTCCTGGCAAGCAGATTTTTTTCCCCAGACTCTATCAGGTTTTTTTTATTATTTAAATTTTTAAAATAAATATATAAAAAATTTCCATAAAGTTTAAAATTTAAGAAGTGTAGTTCAGACTGTAATTACCTATAAACCATTAATAATAATGTTTACTCGTGTCAAGTAAAGTCAGGTTTATTTATATCACTTTATACAACAGCTAATGTTTGATAATGAAAATCTAGTGAGTCTTCAGAAATTAATTTGTCTTGAAATAACACAAAAACATCTTATTTGGTAAGGAAACTCATAAATAAATGACAAAACTAAACATGTCATAGTATCTCCAGACCAGATATTAGTGTTTAAATAAGAATTTTGCGCTTAGAGTGAAATATCTGGATAAATAAAGGTTAAATAAAATTAAATAATAAACAAAAAGAAATCTGTACTGCTGTTCTATGTATTGTCGGTCTGGTTCTGGTCACTGCACAGTGTTTTTTAAGCATCTCACGTCATGAGTGACACTTCCTAAAAGCAATTCTATGCTTCTTCAAATGCATCTCGAGACGTCTGCGTTTAGCCAACGGCCCCTAAGGCACGCGGAGGTCTCGAACCCTTACCCTGAGCTCCACAGCGTTGATCAGACGGCCACATTTGTCACACTGGTCCCCGCGGGCTTCTGGGTAACGGCAGTGAGGGCACTCGCCCTCCACAAAGCGATCGGCCAGGAAGCGCTGACAGCTTTCACAACGCAGCTGCTCGACCGTGTCCTCCAGCAGAAAATCCCGTTTATGCAGACGCCAGAAGATGTCCTGAGCGATCCTGAGGAGCACAGACAATCATTCATAGTTTAAAACCTGCAGATCGTTTCTGGACTCCTTAAGCCCTGCTAATATGGTGACAGAGCTCAATCAGGAGATCTCCAAATCGTCCTGAATCTCCTGACTACAGAACTGAACAATGAAGCAAAAAACTATGTGATAAACATGCATCGTCACAACCTTTGTTTATGAGAGTTAAAATATTCTGAAAATATATTTTAGCATGTTTCTGCACTGATGACACCGACATACTGTAAGTCAAATTACATGCAAAATTTATTTATAAAAGGGAAAAGGGCAAAAGAAAAAAAAAAAATAGTAAAGAAACTAAATTATAAAAATAAATATTAAATTGAATTCAATTTTAAATTTACTTATAAAGCACTTCATAAAACAGTGTACCAAAGTGCTGTTCACATTTAAGAAGATAAAATAACATAAAAGAAACAAAAGAAAGTTTAAAAAAAAAAAAAAAAAAAAATCATAAATTCATTTAAAAATGTATTTATAAAGCATTTTAAAAACCAAAGTGCATCAAAATGGTGTACAATTTTAAGATGATAAAATATCATAAAAGAAAGGAACAAACAAAAAGTAAGTCAAAAATCAAAAATTTTAAATAAAATTAAATTTAACAAACTAAAAGTAAAAAAAGGTGTTTTTATAGGTTTCATTAATATTTATTTCAGTTTTATTTTTTAGTAAATCAAGTTAAGCTAAATTAATGCAAGAAATATTATAAAATAAAACATTAAAAAAAAGGTTGGTTACACTTTATTTTAAGGTGTTCTTGTTACACTGTAATTATACATTGAAATACTGAGTAATATTAATTAACTACACGTACTTACTATACAGTTAGGGTTAGAATTAGGGTTTGGCTTAGGGTTACTTGCATGTAATTATGCATATTTGTTTTTATAAAAGTAATTACATGTAACGTGTAACAAGGACACCTTAAAATACCAAAAGTGTTTTTTTTTTTCAGTTAATATTTATTTAATGAAATGTAATGAAAATATTTTTTATGGTTTCATAACACAAATAAACAAATGAAAACTAAAAATACATCTCTTTAAACTGATGGTAACAAAAGGCTTGTCCTTACTCAGTCTGGCGTTCAGTGGTGGTGCGACCGAAGAAATCAAAGTCAATCTGGAACCATTGGTAGATGGAGGCATGGATGGTGTGATATTTGTCGCAGATCTCCTGCGGCGTCAGACCCTCCTCACGGGCCTTGTTCTCAGTCGCCGTCCCGTACTCATCGGTACCGCAGACGAACAGCAAATTCCAGCCTCGCAAACGGCCGTATCTGCAAAGTTTGAACCCGAAAAATAATTTTATTAAACAGTCATACAAAACCAGCAACTTCTCAATAATGACTGAATGTAAAAAAAATTCTAAGTCACTGTGTTATTACTGCAATTACCCTTTTTTAATTTTTTAAAATAACTGTCAAGAAATTAAAGAAAGTAAGAAAGAAAGAAAGTGTATTTTGAGGGTTTTAAAGCATTTTCATAGTTTTCTTTCCTTACTAAAAAAAAAAAAAAAAAGCATTTTTTAAAAATGTTTATGTATCTCTTCCAGGACAAAACGGACCTGAATGCATTATGAAGGTTAAATTAGTGACCGATGAATCTGAATGCGTTACCTGGCGAACACGTCGGCGCTGAGCACACAGCCGATGATGTTTCCCAGGTGCGGCACGTTGTTGACGTACGGCAGAGCGCTGGTGAGCAGCACGTTTCTCTTTCCTTCCTGAGGGAGGCTAAGAAAAACACAATAATGTCACCGATCAAACACCGGCTGAAAGAGCTTCATGTGCAGTGATGAGGTTATAGTCGTACATTGGGTGTTTCCTCTCTGTGGATGCAGGAGAACCTTTGAGTCCAGCAGACCAGACCTGAGCAGCTTCTTCAATCTCCTCCACGGTCATCACATGCTCGGCATCTTCAGCCTGACAAATCACAAATCGCACAGTTAACAGTGTATGTGACAATCATCTGAACGACTCAAACATCTCACAAATGTCTTGCAAACATCTCATGAACATCT
>JAHKKF010518616.1:0-25279 GCA_019740295.1 Labeo calbasu
CAGTTTGTGCCCAGCGGATACTCTCCAAAATAACGCCACGGTGATGCAGAGACGATTGTTGAATAAAGTCGTTATAATAATTGCGCATAACAATAATTTGTGAGAAATGTTGGCACACATTGCTAAAACCAGAAAAAATTATTTATAGCACATTCCCAACAAAAGTAATGATTCAAGCCATGTGTCTCTGAGACAAAATAATACTTTCCAGTCATTGTTAATGGATGGTAAATTACATATCTGGTATCAACTGAATCAGCAGGTTCTCTGGTTTAATTTGACATATAACACATAAAGCATTTCATGTTTTAAAAAAAACTAAGGTGTGAGTTGGTGTTCTAAAATGACGAGGCTTTGTTTTTTGTTTTTTTAAATCAAATGTAAATTCATGTCCCAGTCACATTTTCTTGTTTAAATAAACATTACTTTCTCTATTAGAAAAACAATTCTATTTTATATTTTTACATAAACAATGTAATTAATATTCTGTTTATTAAAGCCAAGTATGAACCTCATATATTTTTAAGCATTTTACAGTTATGACAAAATAATAACAATTTAAACAATAGATTTTATTTGTGAACTTACATTCCGCTATTCTTTTTAATAGTTACTTTTAACTATTTTTGAATTTTTTGGATCATCAGTCATCAAACCTCAGTAAAAACTGGTCACAGACACAGAGATTTACTTTAAAATTCACCAAGCTGATTACTCACTAACAACTCCCACAGATCATATTTTCATGCCATTTCAGGTCTTATTTTGACGTAGCAAAGTGGTTATATCTAATTGCGTGAGTTGTTTGCTTTTACTTTTATTAGCCTTCCCAATTAACACCATTATATTGTTCATTCAGACTGATTCGCGAACGCAGAATGTGCACGAACACAAGAGGTGGGATTTATCGCATGAACCAATCACAGCTGACTGTAACCAGTCATATCCAATCATATCGCGATGGAGGCATTGCCTCCTCTCACGTGACTTTCCCCCATTCATTCTTAGTTACCCCCCACCAAACTCACTACATGCTTTAGGGTGTCTGTTAAAACTCAACGAGCTCAGGAGAGGCGAGAGATGTGTCGTCACTGTTGGACAGTGTTACTTTAGAAAAACAAGTGATTTATATGTTATATTTTGTAACATTGGTATTGTTTTATTTTTCTACTACAAATTTTTTTCTCATCCAATATTTTGAGCAGACACTGCCTCCCTTGTGTCCTCGGAGGAAACGCCCCTGCTAAGAAGACAGGGAGACAATGGAGCGCTCTTTATACTTGATTTTAGATATAACTTTCGTTCACTTTAAGCAATATGGGAAAACAATCAAAGACGTGTAGCACAAAACCACAGAGTTACAGACATTTAAACAAAAGGTACTGTTAAGATACTGTCTAGTCTCCCTCACTCTTGCAAAACCATGTTTCAGTTTGCAGAGACAAATGAACTGGAAATAAATTTACTGCACAAAGAATTTCTGTGATAATTTAGCACTTCATCCCTTTCGAATTCAAATGAGTTTTCTGTATGAGCTCTCAAGTGCAACTGATTCCATAACACATTTTTTTTTATTTGTGTCTTTGTTTCAAAACAAAACAGGAGACTCACATACACGCAACACATTAGGGTTGATTTTCTTTTGAATGAGAATGTGACTGAATGAAATTAAAAGTGTGTTGTACAGAAGAAAACAAAGAAAGGACAGAAGAGAGATACAGAGGAGAGCCGCTGTTTCTTTTGAGTGACAGTGACATTGACACTAACAGACATCAAAGCGATGATGTCATGTCCCCTAAACTCGACCTGACTGTCACCATGGTAATGAGTTGCAGCACAACATTACCAATTGTTACTGAAGTGCACCAGAACACATGCCACTCACTTCACATGTTCCTCTTTTAGTCAAACGGAACTCAATTTGAGATTTAATTGGACTCTGTATCTGAATTCCTGTCTTGTCAGATAGCAAAGGAGAGAAAAGCAGCTTCAAACGGGGATGCGTTAGTACGCGAGAGGCTGGGAGTTGGTATTGATAGAGGGGGGAGAAGGAGAAGCCAGAAGGGTCTAAGAGCATTACACATTAATGTGTATGAAATTAAAACTGGATTGTTATCCTCTCAATTAATTAAAAGCCATTAGAGACTAATAGGGCTGAGTCTCATTATTTCAGCCTAGCACTGTTAACCAGCTGCTTACTGAGCGGGAAAAAAACAAGTTACAGGTGATGATGGAGAGAGAGAGAAATTGATGGATAATTGGTTTGGTACACATAACGTGTGAGAAAGAACACCAGGAGGAGAGAAGCAAGGTATGGGAAGACCAGAGCCAGAAGGTGAACAGAAAACAGCAAGCAGATTGGAATGACTAAGTGGCATTAAAGCACTAAAAAATAAACACATATTACTTGTGCGTGGTCTTTTTTCCAATCGACTGTGAATACATTAGCATGAGCTAGAGTCTATAACAGCATGTGCAGTTCAGTACATGTAAAGTTTATGTCTAAAAGCATTATAAAATCACTGTGGAAACTTATACTACATACATATGAAATATATAAATATTAGGGCTGTCAGTTTAACACACTAACTTAATTAGTTATGAAAAATAACGCGATTAGAATATTTTAACGCGGTTTTTAACACAGGCCTCACCCCCAGACCTGTACATCATCTTATATTTCATACAGTTGACTGTTGACAAATATGATGCACGGCGACATAGCAACACAGCGGTGTTTCATTTTTGATTGAATCCACATTTTAAACAAATCTTGTGAATTAATGATTTAAAGGCCCATTTACTTCATTCCTGAATGAATCAGCCGTTTGAACGAATTGAATGACTCAAAGACATTTACCGCCACCTGCTGGCAGATTTAGTTTCTTATTTAGAGTATCATTTCATTTAAAGGGGTCATCGGATGCCCATATTCCACAAGTTAATATGATTATTAGGGTCTTAATGAAAAGTCTATAATATACTTTGGTTAAAGATTCTCAATGGTTTTGTAAAACAACACCCTTTTTACCTTGTCAAAATGAGCTCTGCAAAATTCATCCTGTTCTGAAGGGATTGTTCCTTTAAATGCAAATGAGCTCTGCTCGTCCCGCCCCTCTCTTCTCTCTGTGGAGTGATGAGCTGCTGGAGAGATTGTTTACTTTAGCCAAAGAGCTTTAGCTGCATTTAGGGCGTTTAGCCGCGAAACTTGCTAACTAGCACGTTATTAGGAAAGGCCATTGCAGAGATTCATTAAAAAAAAACCTTATACTCACTTCTGCTGTAGGTGAAGCTGGATCATGAATAATTTGCCTGAACATAGACACATTTAGATCGGGAGGCGCGTTCCCTTCACAAACAAATGTAATTCACTGCATCTTCAGCTGCTCAGATTAAAAAAAAAATTCTGTCATCATTTACTCACCCTCATATCATTTCAAACGTTTCTTTTGTGGAACATGAAAGTGTTTTAAAAACTTTTGGTAGCAAAGCTGTTTTGGTTACCAATGACTTTCATTATATGAAAAAAAATACTGAGATGTTTCTCAAATTATCTTCTTTTATGTTGCATAGTTTACGGCTGTTGCAGCCTAAATGTTTATGTGTAATAAATTTTATGTTGACTTAAATAAAATAGGTCTTTCTAAATTTACAATTTGTAATGTCTACTTAATACTTTCTTAATTAAATCAAAAATAGCTTCAAATAATTATTTGCGGGTATTTTCACAGTCAAATTTATTTTGCGATTAATTAGATTAATTAATCGACACATCCTGTAACTAATTAGATTAGAAATTGTAATCGACTGACAGCCCTAATAAATATACAGTGTATATACGTCTATAAATGAACTGTCATGGGATTCATTTTTTTGATCTAATTAATTACATGATGTGCCAATTAATTAATTGCAAATCATTACACATCAATTTCGGATGAGAAATGACCCCCAAAAAGATCATTTAAAGTCATTGTTGTGTTAAATGAGAAAAACAAAAAGTAGCTGTAAATGGAAATATGTTGTTTCACTATTGAAATATTATTATTATTATTATTATTATTAATAATATTTGTACTAAATGACACTCTATAGAGTTTGTATTTGTTTATAATTCTTACAGGCCTAAATATGAAACTACCGCCAGTAGGTGGCGGCAAGTGTTAAGTCAGTAAGTCATTCATTCAACCGATTCCTTCAAACAGTTGATTCATTCAGAAACTAAGCAAATGAATCTTTAGGAATCTTTATGAAAGGTTCAATGAATCATTGGCTTCATTCAGAAAGTAACGCAAAATTTAAAGGTTGCATAATTTAATAAAAACATTGTAAGTTGTTCCTATAACCATTTTCACTATAATTCAAATAGCAAATAAATTATACACAGAAAGCTAAAGTAGGCTAAAGAACATTATTACTAACTTCGCAAGTTAGGCACTCTCAAAAAAAAAAAAAAAAAAAAATCAGTGAAGCTGTCTACACTGTGACATGAATTTCTTACCTACATTGTAGGAACATTTGCAGTTACTGTTTATGATGAAAGTATCAGAGAGCGCGCCCTCTGAAAACGGCGTTTCAGCGTTGACTTATCTGAACGCTTCTGATTGGCCATTGCATTTATAAACTCAACAGAATAACGTGTGGTTAGGTTATAGTGCGCAACGCTGTAAAAACGCGTGAAAATAAATATGGAGCAAAATGAGCTGATCTTAATGTAATGTAATGCTATTTTTTTTAATTTTTTTTAATTGTGCAGGGGCATTTTTGTCCAGTTTGGTGACATTTTTGCTCCGCGTAATGTAGAGGTTAATACAAAAACAGGTTGCTGAGACCCCCTAAGGAACGGACACACTTTTTCATATGTGAGTCACACACACACATAAAGGAAGACTACCAGGCATAACCACATAATGAGAAACATGGTGACAGGCACATTAGCACACTGACCGTGTGTGCAGTTAGGGAGAGATCATGTCAAAGTGTGCTACGAATGTCTAAACACGTACTCTCATACACACAAGTGCTGACCCGAGTGGTCTCATACATGATTACATACACATACACAATCACACCAGTTGACACTTGCACGGTCTCCACCGCACATTCTTACTGCAACAGCAGGGGCCCGCCAGATGTTCAAACCGAAGACACATTCATACAAATGCACAAACAAGCACACGAACACACACTTGCGCACCTGCACGTCTGACATACGGAGCAGAGTTTGTGACTCTACGCGCACTCTTTGCACCCATCCGTCTTCACTTACACACACACACAGACACACAAACACACACATGCACCATGAGGAGAGGTAGACTATGGTCTCTGTGGTCCCTTTTGGAATTTCCAAAGGCTTGTTGCTAGGCAACAAGAGGAGCTTCTCTACCCGTAGCGATATCATGGAGGGAAATGGATTGAGAGATGAAGGGGGTGAACAACACAATACTTTAAACGTAATTTTAAAACTACTCCGCAAAGTTACTGATACTCTGTTACGTTTGCATCTATTTTTAATACAGTTCATCTATTTTTAATTCATTCATTTGCCATTTGGAAATGAGGTCCAGTGGCAAATGTATTAAAGTAATTGTTGATCCAAAAGTGAACATTTACTCACTTTTGTTTATTTATGCATTCATGATGTAGATGAGTTTAATTCTTCATTTGAGCAGATTTGGAGAAATGCAGCATTACATCACTTGCTCTACCAATGGATCCTTTGCAGTGAATGGGTGCCGTCAGAATGAGAGTCCAAAAAGCTGATAAAAAAACATAACAAAAATCCACAGGTAATCCATACAACTCCAGTCCATCAATAAACATCTTGTAAAGTAAAAAGAAGTGTGTTTGTAAGAAATAAATCGAACATTAAGATGTTTCAACTTTAAATTCTTACTTCAGGCCAAAAATGTAAAAAAAAAAAAATCCATAATAAAACTTCCTCTAGTGAAAAAGTCCATCCCCTTCCAAATCTACCAACATATTTGTTTAGAAATATTTAGAACTGTTTTCTCTTTTAAATGGTCCTTGATCTGTGCATGTTTCTCTTCTGATTCAAAAGAGATTACTTTTTCACTGGAGAAAGCAATATTATGGATAGAGGACTTATATTTTAGCTGTAAGCAATGGTTTAAAGATAAAAAAAAAAAAAAAAAAACTTCTTTAAGGGGACATATCACGAAAATCTCACTTTTTCAGTGCTTATGTGCTATAAACGCACCCCTGGTGCATCTACCAACCTAGTAATGTTGTTTTGGTAAGCATATGAAAAAACGTGCCGCTCAGATTTCGGTCCCCCTGTGACCTAGTAAGGGGATCTTATTATAATATTACAGGCCTTTAATCTGCATGTTTTCACCCATGGTGCTGCCTTTTTGTTTTCACAAGCGAGAACGGTGTACCAGTTCTAACGCCATGGCAAAAATTCGAGCAAAACATGCTGAATGGTCTGTCTTTGGCTGCACAGATAAGCACAGAACACTAATTCGAGTCCCAGCCTTAGAGGAGACAAGAGGGCAGTGGATTTATTGATTTATTTACTGTATATTACACTGCTGCCACGCAGATCTAATATAAACATGCGATTTCACAGACATAACTGACTGTTTTTGTAACTCATGTGTTTTTAACATAAACTTGTGTGTATTTAACAGTTTAAGTGCAATAAGACATGAAAGAAAACTTAGTTTAATACTCACATGATGTGTGACAGACGCTTTCTGTGAGTGTACTTCAGATGTGTGCGTTTAGAAAACCCTATATCAGAAGTTTAAACTGATATGGCTTTAAAAAGCATGATTTCAGTGCGATAGACATGTTAATCAAAACCAAACAGATGTTTTTTGGCAGAGTATCCGAGGAACAAGCTGTAAAGGCACAGTCCTGTTCTGGAAAAGGGGCGGAGAGCAGCAGCTCATTTGCATTTAAAGAGACATGCACGTAAACAGTGTGTTTCTGCTTCCAAATGATATAATAAATGATCTGTGGGGTATTTTGAGCTGAAACATCACAGACACATTCTGGAGACACCTGAGACTTATATTACAACTTGTTAAAAGGAGCATATATTAGGTCTCTTTTAATTTTAATTTTGTTAATTACAAACATGATTTTCGCTTAACATTACATTAGTTAATGGACTGGAGTCGTGTGGATTACTTGTGGATTATTGTCATGTTTTATCAGCTGTTTGGACGCTACAACTCGTCTACATCTTGGATAGACTGAGAGTGAGTACATTTTTAACAAATCTTGTTTTTTGGGTGAGCTATTCCTTAAGGTTAAACTATAGATATGAGTACCTCACATGGATTAATTCAACAATAAATCTTTTGTGAAACTTTCGGATATATGTGCATTCAAAGGGCAAGACATTTGTTGCATTAAAATGTCTAACCATACGTACTTGTTTGTTCTGGTGATTATGGAAAAGGAAGGAAAAGCGGATTGCACTGCTGTGGTGTGTATGTGGGAGAATGACATAAATGGATTATCTTGTGTTTTGGTACAAGCAAAGTGCAAGGGGGAGGTGTAGAGGAAACCATTTCTGTCCTTCCAGTGTATACAGCACGATGAATATGAAGTTGTATAACTGCTCTTTAATGTGAGAATAATTTCCATCCCTCTCAAACTTTAATGATTCTTTTTTCTTGAGTGCTGCCATTTCAAATAGCTCATTTTGGCACATTTGACACAAGATATTCCAACATTTTGACATTCCTTATTGTTGTTCAGTGTTTTTGTGTTTGCTTTTTTTTTTTTAGCAGGTTGTTTATATCCTACAGTAAACCTCTCTGAGCCTTTAGGCAGCAGATGACAGCTCCTTACTGTTGACCTTCACATGCTGATATCATTCAAAGCACGTTTGGAAAGAGAAAACGAGTTCAAATCTGATCAATCTACAGATTCCGTGGCCTACTGACTGATTAAATTTTAATCTAATGCTTTGGTTCTGTGTGCATATCTCTACGTGTTAAATTAGCCTAATATAGATCTTTCAACATTTATGGACTCCATTTAAAGGCGCCTACAAAACTCAGCAAAACTTATTTTCATTTCACATTCCTTTGGATTCTTATTCAGTTCATGTTTATTGAACAGTTTCTTTGCTTAAGAAACTGACTGTGATTTAATGTTACGCAGCAACAATTGTGCATCCCGTGAGTATGAGTTAATTTAATTAATCTATTCATTGTCCAAATACTGAATACTTGACTTGATATGAAGAATACTGTTTATGAAATATGTTACAAAGTATGTTATATATACTCTGCATAAGGAGTTGTGTCGGTGTAGTGGTTGCATTTATTTATTCCACTTCTCACTCCTGTTGAAAAGGCTACTAATAAAGACAGTCATATTTGCTTTGAACTGCTCCCTATAGTGCACATGCTTTTCAAAATCTCTTAAATGAGATACATGGTGCTTCTGGATAATCCTCTGTGGAAAATTCATTTCCACGTCTCATATTCAGCTCCACATCTCTTTACTGCTTCACTACTGCCCTCTTTCTGTCTCAAAATGAGATATTGCTCTGCCAGGATTTTATGTCGCTGTGACAGATCGTTTTCACCTACATTGTGGCTTTAATGTCAAACACATGACAGACTAAACAGATTTAGCAGTATACTGGGTCATTTGGATCACTTCATATAGCTTTGAAATGCACTTTGATGCACTAAGTTCTTTAGGAGGTATGGGAGATTAAAATACAAACATTTTATAAATCTTCCACTTAAATGTATTAGGTAGACATGTGGGGTTGTTGCACTTAAGTTATTGTGCATCAGTCAGGAATTAGTTAAATGTGTAAATAGGTTTAATAGGTCCATTAATTCTCACAGCATGGCACATATTAAAACGTTATGATAATGTAAGAATGATTAAATTGTTTAAAGAAAACTTTTTAATCATTTGATAAATGTGGTTCATGTAATGTTTATAGATTGAAAATTGCTAAAAGAAAAACAGATTTGTAATGTTTTTTTTAAAGAAGTCTCTTCTGCTCACCAAGATTGCATTTATTTGATCCAAAATACAGCAAAAACAGTAATATTGAGATTTTTTTTTTTATTATTTGAAATAGCTGCTTTCAATTTGATTATATTTTAAAATTGTAATTTTTTAGCTAACTTTTCAGCATCATTAATACAGTCTTCAGTGTCACATGATCCTTCAGAAATCAATTTAATATGCTGATTTGCTGTTCAAGAAACATTTATTATCAGTATTATTATCAGTGTTTAAAACAGCTGAGTAATTTTTTTTCAGGAATCTTTGGTGAGTAGAAAGATCCAAAGATCAGATTTGATCTGAAATAAAAGCTTTTGTAACAAACACTACACCATTCAGAAGCTTGGAGTCCATATATATATATATATATATATATATATATTTTTTTTTTTTTTTCTATTTCAGATATGCTGTTCTTCCTCTGTAAGCTTTCTATTCATCAAAGAAACCTGAAAAAAATCTTATCAGCTGTTTTCAACATAATAACAAATGTTTTTTGAGCTACAAATCAGAATATTAGAATGATTTCTAAAGGATCATGTGACTGGAGTAATGGTGCTAAAAATTCAGCTTTGAAATTACAGGGATAAATTACATTTTAAAATATATTTAAATAGAAAACAGTTATTTTAAATAGTAAAAATATTTCAACATTTTTACTGTTTTTGCTGTACTTTGGATCAAATAAATGCAGACTTTGTGAGCAGAAGAGACTTCTTAATGAAAAAAATATGTATTAAAAATCTTACTGTTCAAAAACGTTTGACTGGTAGTGCAGTGTTAAAGAATTACATCATTGTGATGTCATATGTATTAGTCCCATTTAAAATTATATATGTGACCCTGGACCACAAAACTTAAGTAGCATGGGTATACATGGGTATACAAAAATACAATATATGAGTCAAAATTACCGTTTTTTCTTTTATACCAAAAATCTTTAGGATATTACGTAACGATCATGTTTCATGAAGATATTTTGTACATTTCCTACCATAAGTATATCAAAACTTAATTTTTGATTAGTAATATGCATTGCTAAGAACTTCATTTGGGCAACTTTAGAGGCAATTTTCTCGATTTTTTTTTTTGCACCCTCAGATTTCAAATTTTCAAATAGTTTTATCTCAGCTAAATATTGTCATATCACAAACCATACATCAGTAGAAAGCATATATATTCAGCTTTTATTTATAATAAATAGTATTCAAAGTATAAATCTTAAATTCAAAAATGTACCCTTATGACTGGTTTTGTCCAGGGTCACATATGTTGTACAGAGGGCATCAAAGAAATCTCAAGTCAATTTTAATGAAAAAAGTGGTCTTTATTAAAAGAAGAACTCTTAAAAAGTCATACCAAAACACCAAACATGGTCAAAGCTACCGTTGAAAACGTACATTCAACATTCATATCGGTTCCTCTAAACAGGTGCTCGTTCTGCAGGGCCCACCACATACAGGACAGCGGTGTGCCTGACAAAACTCTCCACTTCACGAGTCACTGGAGCCCGCTCATCTCATCCCGAGGCGGAGGTTCATGAAGTCACTCCTGAAGCAGCTCAGCGCCCGTTTCCCGCAGAGACACCTGTGGTCGGTTGCCAGAAATAGCCGTCCGAATGAATCTAGAAGACAATCATAATTGTTCAGTTATTATTTTTTGTCCTCTCAGTGTTATTCTGTAAAGATAAGAGGTTTCACACACCTCTTCTGCGTCACTCTTTGGATTTCTTCTCAGCATTCTGGAGCTTCTCCACGATTTTCCGTTCATGTCCCGCAGGGTTGTGTCTGTTCGTGTTACAGCACGCCTCCTTCTTCGTCCTGCCCTTGCGACTAGCGCACTCTGTAGTCAACACAGAAAACAAGTCAGCTAAAAGTACGAGTTTAAACTAATAACAGACATTACGAAGAACGTCGTTAATAAACGACAGCTCTTTAAAAAGTAAATCATGTTGTCAAATTAAAAAAAGTCATGTAAGTTCACAACTCTGAAAAGTACTTCACTTTTTCTAAAGACTTCACAGAGTAGCCTAATAATAATAATGAAGAGTTTTAAAAACTTACCGGTATAACGGTCTGTTAAGTTATAATATTCATATTCATCGTAGTAGCGGTCTTCAAAAGTGGTCGGTTCAATGTTTTTCACGTCAACGTGGCTGCTCATTTTGTCACCGAAACTTAGCGAAACTTCTACGGATAAACAAGCTGTGAAGAGCTATATTTTCGATGTTCAGTTATAGATGTGTGTCCAAATGTCTTCTTTCTTGTCTTCGTTTCAGGGTTGTTTACAAGCCTCGAAGCTGCCTTCTTTTAAAGGCGTCGCTCCTCCTTAAGTTCCTTCATCTCTCCGCCTATGGCTGGGTCAGCAGGACCAGAAAGAAAGTTGCATCAGATGTGAGTTAATGTTTTATCAGCAGACCTCAACTACTGCCAGACAGGATGTCCTTCAGACCAGATGACACTGTTTTTGTTTTGACTTCACACTTTTGTTTTTTATTTTCACTTATTGGGGATTTCAAAACTTATAGGCCTAACTGTGTTCGCGCTGTTCTTTTTTCATTTCAGAAAGAGCAAATAACACATTTGAACTTTTTAAATTAGTCTAATATTTCATAGTTTTCATTACCTCTCTTTCTCTTTCAGTCAGAGTGTGTTTGCTTATATCTGATAAAGATTAGAAAGATTAGATTTAGTTAATGTTTGTCTCTCTCTGTTATTTACAGCTGACATTGTGTTGAGACTTCTCACGTCCCTCTGTGGACTGTGACCCACTAACCTCCTCTATTGTAAAGAGAAAATATTATTGTACACATTAGTCTTTAAGGAGTGCGAGACTCATTTCGATAGCCTTTTGTGTGAACATCTGTTTTTAGACTAAATGGTTTGCTTATTCACTGTTGGAGATCTAAGATGATTCGTTTGTCAAAACAAGGTACTGTGTAATATAATTTGACTGACTATTATAGGAAATTGTTTTTGAATTGCACTTGCTGGGAGACAAAAAAAGTGACTTTTACAATATTCACAATGCCTTATTCGTTCTATTTCAGTTTATTCTGTGTAAGTCATCGAATGTGTATAACCAAGCGTGGCAAAATGCACGATTCTGTCATCAGCATTGAGGATCGTTGGATGCAATCTGCCACAACTGGCAAGACCACTTCCTCCACTGGCAAAACAAAGCCCAATCCATCTTTCAAGATTCACTGCAGTCCTGTCACAAGCTGTTTTGTTCCTTGCTGTCGGGCAGTCGTTAGGCTTGTTTTAGATCGTAATAATATTTCACAATGACTGTAAAAAAACATGCCAAATTCATCCATACATTTTACAAGATTGACTATTTTAGTCACTTCACAATGTTTAATTCATTGTGTTATTTGCTGTTTCTTTGTACTTATTCGGTTTTTTTTTTTTTTTTTTTTTGCCATTTCTTTGTAATTACAAAATACTAGCAAATTCTGAGTAAAAATTCTTTTAAATCCTACACCATTGTATTATACTTTTATTCACTACCAGTTAATAGTTTTTGAAAAGTAAGATTTAAAATGTTTTTTTAAAAGAAGTCTCTTCAGCTCACCAAGCCTGCATTTATTTGATCCGAAGTACAGCAAAAACAGTAAAATTTTGAAATAGTTTTACTATTTAAAATAATGGCTTTCTATGTGAATATACATTAAAATGTAATTTATTTCTTCGATTTCAAAGCTGAATTTTCAGCATCATTAACTGAATTCCAGTCACATGATCCTTCAGAAATCATTCTAATATGCTGATTTGCTGCTCAAAAAACTTTTTTTCAGATTTCTTTGATGAATAGAAAGTGCAGAAGAACGGCATTTATATGAAATAGAAATCTTTTGTAACATTATAAATGTCTTTATCATCAATTTAAAGCATCATTGCTAAATAAAAGTATTAATTTCTATATTTAAAAATAGAAAAAATCCTTTCGAATAGTACTGTATAATGTTACAAAGGCTCTTATTTCAGATAAATGCTGATCAGATAAAAATCACAGGAATAAATTACATTTTAAAATATATTCAAATAGATAGCTGTTATTTTTAATAGTACAAATATGACAAAATATTACTGATTTTGCTGTTTTTTGGATAAAAAAAAAGAGACTTTTAAAAAAAAACATTAAAAATCTTACTGTTCAAAAACTTTTGACTGGTAGTGTATATTTTTAGAATCACTATTAGTAAGCAGTTCTGATTTACTTTTTCCCCAGCATGGTCCCATTTTGCACTCCATTGTGTAAGCACATATGGCCATAAAGTTCTCTACTCATTACAATGGAATTTGGCAGAGGTCTTTATGATGACTGCTGTGGATATTTTGGGGTGATGCAGTTTACAGTAAGAGTCCTGTGGTTCTGTGCTGCTGTAATGACAGAGTAAGAGCACAAGAGATTCAGTTTTTCTACTGAACTCAAATATTCCACAACACAGTGTTGTGTATGTGAGCGCATGAGCTACGTGAGAAAGAAGAAAGGCTAGAAATCTTCTTTCAGAGCCATAAACAATACTAAAGTAGCACACAGTGTACTACAGTACTACAGTGTGTTTTTCTAACCATAGAGCTCTATTTCTTAATCTGAGTTGACTCTGTGTTTTCTCACATAAAATAAAACCTTTCTTCTCCCTAATCGCTTTAATTTTATGCTCTGTTTTAGTACATATTCTTCTCTCTTTTCCCCTCCCCTCGCTTGTCTTGACTGTTTGCCTTGGCTCTCAAACTGACATCATGTGAGAGTGAGGTGTTCTGTACAGTAAATATTTACAAAGTTATTGGCTCAGCCAATATGCATTCAGCTATGAAAACATAACAAATCTCTCTGCTTCTTGCCCAGACCTGGAGTTCTTTGCTAGATAAACCACATCTTATCGCCGTCTGTCTGTTTTGTTTTTCACCATGCCAGTGTCTCTGTTGAAAATTAACTCCATATTTTATCTCATCATTCACTGCCTTTGGACACAGTAAAGGTCAGATATATGAGAGCTTATTGTGATCTACTGTTTCTTTCATTTCATCTTTGACTGTTGCTTTTTCCCCCCATATGGTCCTTTTATGTGCCATGCATTTAAATTTGGGCCCTTTTTCTTGTCAGTATTAAAGTACTTATAGTAACATAAGCAACATTTCTCTCTCTCTCTCTCTCTCTCTCTCTCTCTCTCTCTCTCTTTCTCTCTCTATATTTATGTGTGTGTGTGTGTATATATATATATATATATATATATATATATGAAGTTTATTTGCAAAAACAGATAACAGATAACTACATTTTATTTTTTACTAAATTTTAATTTTCAAAAATTATGTTTTTATTATGTTATCATGTTTTTATTGTGTTTTTAGCTGTATTTTTTAGTTATTATTACTTTATATCAAAATAACCCAACTGCAGTTTGATTGAAATTAATTGGGAGTTATCTGTTTTTGCAAATAAAGTCTTCATGTATATATAATAGCCTAGTTTTAATAGCCTCCTAGTGCTGGCCAATGATTAATCGTGATTAATCGCATCCATTCGCATATGTGTACATAATATGTGTGTGTACTGTGTATATTCATTATGTATATAATGCAATTATTATGTAAATGCACACACATGCACGTATATATTTAAGAAAAATGTTATAAAATATAAATTATATGAAGATAAATATATACTTGTACATACATATACATTCTCAAAATATATACTGTATGTGTGTCTTTATATATACATAATAAATATGCACAGTACACACACATACACACAAAACTTTTATTTTGGATGCTATTAATCGCGATTAATCATTGTCCAGCACTAAAAGCAACATTTGAAAATGAAGAACAACTTCAAAAAACACCTAATCAAAAAAAACAAACAAAAAATAAAAAACAGAAAATTCTGCACCTAAACCTAACCCTAGTAAACCTAACTAGCCAAATATGTAGGTTAATCTTGGTGATAATGACAATTATGCTGAAGATAACTTAAGCTGATCCTATCTTATTTGGCACACATGTCGTTGTCCTTTGATTATATAAGGTGCCCTAAATGTCATTTCAAGTCTAATATAACATGTGTTAGTGATTTATCTCTAAAAGACTGATGACAAAGTCCACAACAGTTCTTCCTCACTAAGGCGTTTTGAAAACAAGCCATGAAGTTTGTCCCTTCAACGTGTCCGTACAAGGCCTAGCTAGAAAGCTACCCAATCAATGCAAAGGCAAAACAAATCCTAAAATTCGGCAAGGAAAGCGAAACTGTAATAACTAAATATTTTCGATCATAACTCGTGTACTGATGCATGAGGTGAACCGGGAGAGAATCGCGGAACTGTTTGTTTAAAGGTGAGATTCGCGCTTTTCTTGCTTATCTGTGCACGCGCGGAGGGTGTGATCTGAGCTCCATCTAGTTAGTTGCGCTTTATTATGTATGTGGATTTAAATTATATAAATAACAAACACATAAACCTAAATGCATTATTATTAGGATTTTTGCATTATGGCAATATTGCTTTATATATGTATGAAGTACACATATACGTGTTCTTGAGGGCTGTTTTACATTTACATTTTAATTCGTCTTAATTCTGGTTAAAGCTAACCAAAATAACTGTTTTATATATCGTGCAGGTACAATGGCTTTGGTGTCAGCAGACACCAAAATCGCAGAGTTGCTGAATGAGTTACATCAGCTCATAAAGCAAACTCAGGTGAGCAGTACTCTGATGTTTGACAGTGACCTTTTTTGTATACTTTACCACCACCCAGTGTTTATATACTTTTTATATCTCTTAAATACACAGGAAGAGCGATCAAGAAGTGAACACAACCTTCTCAACATCCAGAAAACACATGAAAGGATGCAGACAGAAAATAAGAGTAAGACATGAATTCCTATTGCATTGTTTGCAATGAGAATAAGTCACTTTAATAGTGAATAAGAAGAATTAGAAGAATAAGTAATGTTCAGTATTTGTATTTATGAGTGTAATAATCTGCTCTGATATCTCTGTTGCACATTAAATCTGCTTGTATCTTCCTTAGCTTCTCCATATTATCGGACAAAACTGAGGGGTCTTTACACTACAGCCAAAGCTGATGCTGAGGCTGAATGTGGGTAAGTTAATGTAAAAGTTGCTGCATTTGGCTTCTTACATCAGTGCAAAAGATGCAGCATCATGTTACGAAATACTTATTACACAAGATGACAACAATAGATCTGTTCTTGACATATCCTTTTCAGTGTTGACTATTTTGTTTTCATTTTAACTAGAAATATTTTGGTTGTATAGCCCCATCTTGTGGAACTTTTGCCCAAGGCTTTCAGATGTGTGCTGACTGGAAAGACAGACTTGTTGAATATTATTAATCCTATAAAGCCTGCTGTATCATCTTACAAAGACTTACAATATTATTTTGAGATATAGAGTTACAACTGATATTTATAGGCATTTAGTCTGCTACACGGTTATAAAAATCTCATTGATTTACATTACAACCTATCAGTATTTCATCTTTCTTTTTTGGCATGAACGCTGCACCAAACTGCATATTTTTGCTCATTTTGTGCCTCTGAATAAAAAACAAAAAAAACTATTTACTTGAGTATGAGCTCCATATTCACCAATATTATACTACATGAGCCTGATGTATCAAACATGATACTCATAATGTGTTTTCCCCCAACAGTTCCATTTTAAGAAATTATATTTTTCTGACAATTGTTTCGTATGTCAGCCTTTACAGCATTAACTGATCAGATTTATATGCATTCGTTCCACAGTATACTTCGCCGGGCGCTTGACAAGATTGCAGAAATTAAATCCCTTTTGGAGGAGAGACGGATTGGTAAATCTTGGATATTAGTTTGTAAACTTGTGCTTCTGCATGTATTTGTACAAGTGTGGAATCTAATCCAATCCTTCCCTTTCTGCAGCTGCCAGGATGGCAGGAGTGTACAGTGATACCGACCCACCCAGAAAGACCATGCGCAGAGGTGTCCTGATGACCCTGTTACAACAGTCAGCCATGACACTTCCTCTCTGGATCGGCAAACCTGGCGAGAGGTAACGTCTGCTTTCTTCGTTTTAGAAATGCTCATTTAGTCAGTAAATAATGAGTCAAAAAAGTTGCATTTCACTAATTCATACCTGTCTTACTCCATCAGTCCACCACCACTGTGTGGCGCTATACCAGCAAGCAGTGACTATGTGGCTAAACAGGGTGACAAAGTGGCGGCACGTGTGAAGGCCGTGGATGGGGATGAGCAGTGGATTCTTGCGGAAGTTGTCAGCTACAATCACTCCACCAACAAGTAATAATCTGCCAGTTGAGCTCAGCAAATGGGGCTATCTATTTATTTCATTTTAGCTTTTAAACTCGATTGTGTGAAATGATCATGTAACATTACAATATTATCTTTTATCAGGTATGAAGTGGATGACATTGATGAAGAGGGTAAAGAGTAAGTACAATTCCATTATTCAAGATTTCCACCCACATATAAATTGATACGCTACTGTTCAAAAGAGTTTGGGGTCAGTAATATTAAAGAAATTAATAATTTAGCAAGGAAATTATGGAAGCCCGTTTCCGCCACTCAATAAAAAATGTAAAAAGGGAAAAAAACGACTTTTTATCTCATAATTCTGATTTTTTTTCCTCAGAACTGCGTGATATAAACTCGCAAATGCAAGTTATAAAGTCCAATTTTGAGGAAAAAAAGGCTGATATGTTCTCAGAATTGTGAGTGTATATCTCACAATTCTGACTTAACTTGCATTATAAAGGAAAAACAAAAACAAACAAAAAAAGTCAAAATTGTGAGAGATTTGTGAGAAAAAGTCAGATTTGTGAGTTTAGATCTCACAATTCTGACTTGACTGTTTTTCACACAGTTCTGGCTTTTTTCTTCAAGTTATAAAGTCAGAATTGCGAGGATATAAAGTCAGAATTGTGAATCTCAATTACCTTTTCTATAAAAATATTACGCAGCACAACTGTTTTCAGCATTGATAATAAAAATGAAATGTTTCTGGAGCACAAAATCATGATTTCTGAAGGATCATGTGACACTGAAGACTGGAGGAATGATGCTGAAAATTCAGCTTTTCCATTAAATGAACAAATTACATTTTAAAAATATATTAAAAGAAAACATTTTAAATTGTAGCAATATTTCACAGTGATACTATTTGGGACCATGGCCCATATAACCAGTCATAAGGGTCAATTTATTGATTTATTATGTATACAGACCATGAAAGCTGAATAAATAAGCTTTCCATTGATGTATGGTTTGTTAGGATAGGACAGTATTTGGCTGACATACAACTATTTGAAAATCTGGAATCTGAGGGTGCAAAAAAAGTCAAAATACTGAGAAAATCACCTTTTAACGTTGTCCAAATAACGTTTGTTCTTAGCAAAACAAAAAATAGTTTTTATATATTTATGGTAGGAAATTTACAAAATATCTTCATGGAACATGATCTTTACTTAATATCCTAATGATTTTTGGCATAAAAGAAAAATGCATAATTTTGACCCACACAATGTATTGTTGGCTATTGCTACAAACATACCTGTGCTACTTATGACTGGTTTTGTGGTCCAGGGTCACATTTTACTTGATGACTCTGAACAGTAGTGTAATTCCTGGTCTGCTGTACTCAAATAATCTATTTTTCTCTTTTATTCAGGAGACACACATTGAGTCGGAGAAGAATAATTCCTCTTCCGCAGTGGAAAGCAAACCCAGAGACTGACCCAGAGGCTCTGTTCAGTAAGGATCAGCTGGTGCTGGCCCTCTATCCACAGACCACGTGCTTTTACAGAGCTCTGATCCACACGCCACCACATCGGGTGAGCAAACAATAATGAGTTAAAAGACTGATTTAGGGGTAGGATAAGAGGCTTCAGAGACTTCAAGTGTTGAAGTTATTACTCTTCATGATGTTACAGGGAGATTTGTTGCAGTGCTTTTCTAAACCCTTGTTAGTATGTTACAATATTTAATTATTATGGGTTTTGTGGTATCACTAGATGAGGTATATATGAACAGAAGAATAATTTGACACATCTTACTTCTTTTCCAGCCCCAGGATGACTACTCCGTTTTGTTTGAGGATACATCTTATGCTGATGGCTATTCTCCACCTCTCAATGTCGCTCAGCGATATGTAGTGGCCTGCAAGGAGAACAAAAAGAAGTGACAGAAATATACAATATGGGACATTATTTGCAAAAACACCCTGCATGATTGTTGTGAATGATTCTGTTTTTATGTGCTTTTTTCCCCCCATTTCTGTTACCATGTACATAGTATTGGTGTATTTTATACTGCATCTTTTGTATGATGTTTTTGTGGACCTGGATGCAAGGACAGCTGTAAGTGAATTGGTCTAATGTAATAAACCCTTTACATGTGAATGAAAGGTACATGATCTATTGTCTGTACTTTATAAAGGCAAAATAGTACATGTATTAAATGCTAAAAATGGATTTTGAAAAGGGCTTGTAACCACTACAGATGTTCAGAAACATGTTCACCTAATACACCTTTTTTTAATGCCAGATTCTTTCAAGTTTTTTTTAATATGTGACCCTGCACCACAAAACCAGTCATAAGGGTTAATTGTTTAAAGATTTATACATCATCCGGAAGCTGAATAAATAAGCTTTCCATTGATGTATGGTTTGTTAGGATATGACAATATTTGTCCAAGATACAACTACACTCTTAAAAATAAAGGTTGTAAAAGGGTGTTTTTGCAGTGATGCCATAGAAGAACCATTTTTGGTTCCCCAAAGAACCTTTCAGTGAAAAGTTCCAAAAAGAACTATAACAAATCTTTTCTGCATTTAAAAGCTTCCATGGATGTTCAAGGTTCTTCGAAAACCATTGATGCCAATAAAGAACCTTAATTTTTTCAAAGTGTATTTGAAAATCTGGAATCCGAGGGTGCAAAAAAATCTCAATATTGAGAAAATCGCCTTTAAAGTTGTCCAAAGTTTCTTAGCAATGCATATTGCTAATCTAAAATTAAGTTTTGATATATTTACAGTAGGAAATTTACAAAATGTCTTCATGGAACATGATCTTAATATCCTAATGATTTTGGAATGAAAGAAAAGTTGATCATTTTGACCCATACAATGTATTTTTTGGGTATTTCTACAAATATACCCATGCTATTATTTCATTACATCCTTGAGACTGAGATACATTACATTTTTGATGATCATTACACCACTCCTTCAAGACCTATGTCTAGTATTGTACTACAGAATGAAGCTGTTGTTGTACTTTATCTAATGTTTTCTGTTTAAAATAGATATATGAATCATCTTACCCTACTAAATGTTCACTATTCCCTAAAACTTTAGCCTCATGAAAATGGGAATTTATGGAATAAAGTTTTTTTTTTCATGTCACAAGAAAGAACACAGGAATAAAACAATAGCAGGGGTGAGTACAGCTGGAAATACAATGACAGGTTACAGTGAGACCGTTTTAAGGGCTGTAAAATTGCTGCATGTAAGGAAAGTGTCCAGGTAGGATTTAAGTTTTTTACAGAAAACAGAAAAGTAAGTCTTAGCACCTTGAAACGGACATTTGTGTAAAAAATGGAATTTGAAATGATTCACTGAGCGAGGCTTTGTTACGTGACGTCACGCTGACTCACCGAGAGCGCGCACGGGGATGAGCGCGCGGAAACGAACCATGGCTGAAATGGTGAGTTCTCGTTTGTAACAGTTATTCAATGTTAAGTTTAAACAGTTATTGCTACTCAAATTCTGTGCGTTTTACATGGACACAGTGTTTGAGTAGTTATCGTCAGAAAACAATCCTGAATATCTAACATCTATAACTACACTGTTGTGTAATAGCACGCTGGCTAATCAGTTGTCATATTGATTAATGAACAACAACAACATCAAAAAAGTAAAGTACGTTAAGTGGTTTTGATCAAGTAAATGTGCAAGTAGTACCCTCAAGTTTGCTGTAACGTTGCTCACAGATCACCAGTTTAATTATGTAACGTTACGCGGTTTTGCACGTGTTTACATTGGTTAATACACTTGTTAAAACACTTAAATACATTTTACGCCTTCTCATTTTTAATTGTAGTGATTTAAACATTGTATTAGCCGTTTACCGAACAGATTCGATTTCTGTTGTGATCTATCTGAGTTAGTGCAGCTAACTGTAAACAAATCTGTAACGTTATTTCTGCTGACGTTACGATTGACAGGCTATTAGCTAAATTAGCTAATTGTATTTTACAATTATAACTTATATTTTCACACAAAAATGAGATAATGAGAAATATGTGGCCTTTTTTCCCTTATTTCAGGTATCGGATAGTGACGTAGGTGTTCCTGTTTCAGACCCTCCAAAACAACCTCCTAAACGCCGACGCATCCTCGACGCCTCTTCCATCACAACAGTACCTGTTTACTCCAACAAGGTGACTAGATCTTGCCTACTTGACTTGAAAGTTGAAGACTGGAAATAACATACTTGATTACCTTTGCCACAGGTTTAAAAAATATGTGTAACAAGGTGCAAACACAGGCTAAAAGATGATTCAGATGTTACATTATTGTGTTTTAGGTTAACAGCTCCCTAAATCTGAAGCCAATAACCTTCAAACACACCAGTCTCACAGGTATCAAATTAGTTTGTTATATACTAACGTTTTATTTTAATATTTTTATTTATCTGGGAAAATGTGTAACGGTTTCCACAAAAAATGTGAAGCAGCACATTGATTTTTCTTTAACATTGATAATAATCAAAAATGTTTTTAGAGCAGCAAATCAGCTTATTAGAATGATTTTTAAAAGATGATGTGACACTGAAGACTGGAGTAATGATGCTGAAAACTCGGCCGTGACATCACAGAAATATACTACATTTTAAAATGTTCAAATAGAAAACAGTTGTTTAAAATTGTAATAATATTTCGCAATATTGCCGTTTTACTGTATTTTGTGATCAAATAAATGCATAATCTTTGATTTACATTTAAAAATGTTATGACTCCAAACTTTTAAACAATAACAGTGTATATCTGGCCTTTATGTAATACTTGTTTTCCAGTGAGCGAGGGTTTCTTATCACTTATCATTATGGATATTTGCCATTTTGTAAATGAGATCAATCTACACCATTCTCTCTGTTTTCCTTTACTTTATCAGATGAGGAAAAGGGTGCTCCTCTGTGGTCTCCTTCCCCACCTCGTCCAGAGAAACAGCCAATCAGCATTGATCTGAGTGGCTCCGAGGAGGAGCCAGAACAGACTGAAGCTCAGTAAGTACACAGACTTACTTTGCTTCGCCATGGCATATAAAACGTACGTCATTATGCGCCCAAGATCAATGTTGTTTGTTTTTGTGACGTCTGCTTTAAACATAGCTCCTTGATGTTAAAATGAATCATAGCCTGGCCAATTAATCATCTGATGATTAATTAGCCTACCCTACGCTTCTTTTATCTAAACCATCAACTTTTTCATGTCCTTAGGGAAATCCTTCGTTCCCCTTCTCCACCCCCTCCACCATGTAGCCCACCAGTGAAACGGAGCAGACGGGCAAACCAAAAAATTCGGTGAGTGACATCACCAGCAAAGAAACAAGACATTTCATGATCTCTCTTTTAGATTGAACTTATTTTCTCATGCAGTTTTTAGTGTTTTAATGCTCATGTGGCAATAAATATTAGCTTATTTCAAAGAGGATGCAGTAAGTAATAAAGTAGTGAAATGAACTGTTATTAAGGCAGAAATAAATCTGACATTCTCTCATTCTCTCATCTCTGTCCTAGAGAAATCAACAAGAAATTGAATGAGATTGGTTCTCTGGTGTGTTTCTCGCCTGAGCCTCAGGAGCCTGCGGTTGAATACAGAAACTCTCCATCTCCTGTGAATGATGATGATGACGATGATGACATCATCATAATTTCTTCTGACAGCAAACAGAAAACACGTGCCCGAAATACTGAGGGCAGAGACTTTGGGCGAGAAATTTCACTCAAGTTTCGCTGTCGAACGGAGTTGCACAAAATCCCAATACTGTCTGTAAGTGGAATAAACACATTTGTTTGATGTATTACTCGATATGTGGCATATTTGTGACCCTGGATGACAAAACCAGTCATAATGGTCAGTTTTTGAGAAAGCTGAATAAATAGGCTTTCCATTGATGTATGTTTTTTTAGGATATGACAGTATTATTTGAAAATCTGAAATCTGGGTGCAAAAAAATCTAAATATTGAAAAAATCACCTTTAAAGTTGTCCAAATTAAGTTCCTAGCAATACATATTACTAATCAAAAATAAAGTTTTGAGATATTTATGGTAGGAAATTTCAAAAATATCTTCATGGAACATGATCTTTACTTTGGCATAAAAGAAATACCGATCATTTTGACCCATACAATGTATTTGTTGGCTATTACTACAAATACACCCATGCTACTTACGACTGGTTTTGTGGTCCAGGGTCACATTTGTTTGGTAGAAAAAAGTATATGAATAGAGCAAACTTTTTATTTAAACTGGAAAATGAATGTTTGAATTTAATCATATGTATGTGCCTTATAATTGCAGACGGCTCCTTTGAGTAAAGCTGTGGAACAGCTGGCCACCAAACTCAATGTCCAACCCAGCCAAATTCTGTTATTAAACAAAGATATTGATCTCCCCATTCACTCGTCCATCAGCGAGCTGGGTCTCGGCATAGCTGACATTATAGGTAATAGAAAGCAGCAGCAGTTTTGAGCTGAATTCATTAACATGCATCACCAGTCGGGTTCCAGATGTAAAACTCCATTCATTTTCTCCACAGGAAAATTGATTTTTAATGCTAAAAGTCTGACATTTGTTAAATAATAAAATATGGAAATGTTCTATAAATGACACATACAAAATTCTACAGCCTTCATGCAACTCCTTTTCTGCTGTCTTTTCCAGATTGTGTAGTGACAGAGAATAAACAAGAAGAAAGCGACAAAAGTAATGTCATTACTGTGCGACTGCAAGGCAAAGAGAAAGAATCTGTGCAGGAGTATTCCCTACAAAAGGTGCGTACTGTATGTATTTTTGTATGTTGTTCTTGTGTTTATGTGAAATTGGTTTTGTACTAAACTGCCATTGTTCATTTTTTAAAAAGAATGCTCCTTTAGGCTCCATCCTTTCTCAGTACGTCTCTGGTTTGAGTGCCACTGCTAGATGGAGAGCCAAATTTCTTTTTGATGGGTCAAGGGTCTCATACAATCAGACTCCAGCTGAACTAGACATGGAGGATGGTGACGTCATTGAAGTCTGGGCCTAAACGCCTGCAACTATTGGAAGTTCTGTACTTTTTGTATGCAGTATTCTGTATGCAGTGTAACATGTAAAATGGTATGGTTTCTGTGGTTCGCAAGGACGGAGAAAAAGATTTGTAAAGGAGGTCAGACTTATGTTTAATCCTTCCTGTCATTTAAAACAGATTTTTTTAAGGCTTTATGAACAATACACATTTGACTTGTGTTTGAGGTCATGCGGAAACAATATAAAATCAGTTTTACATTGTGTATATACACCTGATTTATTTAAGAGTTGTTGATTTTTTTTAATATAAAGAATTTACTTAATTGAAAAGATTATAATAATAAAATGACAAATTTGTAAGATGTTTTTTTGTGTGTAATACTTTTGTCAGTTATTTGCTCCCTTATGTTGGTTTTCAAGGGAATTTTTATTCTTCTAATAGCATGCTATTTTTTTTTTATTTTAGAAAACACAATATAACACGCATTTACACTACCAGTCAAAAGTTTTTTTTAATGTTTTTTTTTTTTAAAGACGTCTCTTCTGCACACCAAGCCTGCATTTATTTAATCCAAATTACAGCAAAAGCAGTAATACTGTAAAATACTTTTACTATAACTGCTTTCTATTTGAATATATTTTAAAATTTAATTAATTTTTTAAAACAATTTCTAATAAAGGATGTGCTGCTCTTCTGAACCTTCTATTCATCTAAGAAATGTTTTTGAGCAGCAAATCAGAATATTAGAGTAATTTCTGAAGCATCATGTGACTGGAGTAATGATGCTAAAAATTCAGCTTTGAAATTACATTTTAAGATATATTCAAATAGAAAACAGTTACTTTAAATAGTAAAACGACTTCAAAATTGTACTGTTTTTTACCGTACTTTGAATCAAATTAATGCAGGCTTGGTGAGCAGAAGAGGCTTCTTTAAAAAACAT
>JAHKKF010518617.1:0-10907 GCA_019740295.1 Labeo calbasu
CTATTAAGGTGTGCTGACCCAAAAATCTTTTAAAAACCTGGGCCAAGTTTAAACCAGTAACCAGGCATCAGAGCTGGCAAAGGGGCATGTCTGACTTTAACATGTATATATTGCCATTATTATGTAATCAAAATGAAATTATTATTGCTGGTCTTCACTGACAATGTCAAGTTACTTTAATGTATTTGCACCAAAAAAGATAAACCACAAACCACACTTTACCAGGGGTGTTTCCAAACTTTTCGAGGGAAGTGTATATTTTAAATTGTAGTAATATTTCACAATATTACCTTTTTTATTTAACATAAATTTTTGTGTATTTATGTATTTTTTTATTACATTTAATACAAGTATCTAATTCTCCTCAGCCTCAAATGGTGAAGAAAGCCGCTCCAGCTGTTGCCCAGGAAACCATGAAGACAGAGCCTGAGAATAAGGCCAAAGGTAACAGGATTAGTTGTTTACACACTCAAACTGTATGCAAATATGACATAATTGTTTCTTGAACTGACTTGCGACTGTGAAAATTCAAATTACAGCAAAGGAGTTTTGCAAAGTAATTTTCCCATACGAAGCTCAGAACGAAGATGAGCTGTCGATCAAAGAGGGAGATATCGTTACGATTGTCAATAAGGTGAGTTTGGTGATTACAACTCAAAATAACATCTCATACATCATAAGTTTCTCTCCAGATAACTTAACAGTATGCTATACAGCAAATATGCTCTAATTGGCATTTACGCTTTCAGCGTGGTTGAACAAATTGTTACTGACATCACGTCTAGTCTCTTTAGAACACAAATAGACTGATCAAATGTGTGTTTTCGCTGTGTGTAGGAGTGTGCAGACGCTGGTTGGTGGCTTGGGGAGCTGAACGGCAAGCAGGGAGTGTTTCCAGACAACTTTGTCAAGTTATTCATTCCTGAGGTAGAAAAAGAGGTGAGATTTTCTTTGTTTGTCTCTCACTGACACACTTCAGCGGGGAGCTCCAGTCGTGTATGACAGCGGGCCTCAGTCTCTGAGTGAAGGCAGAGCTGTGATGAAACACACACACACACACACACACACTCACCTTTGCCTTGTACCTTTGCCTCCCTCTTCACCCTTTGCCTGATGTAGTAGCATGTCCTTTGATGTTTTAGTGCTGTTTGGCCTGAAGGGATTGTGTTTTTAATAGGACAAATGTGTGTATGTTTTAGTATGAGTTTTAAAGGGCTATCTGTTTTAACGAGTGCATCTAAGTGTTTTAATAGGTGTACTGTGTGTTTTAACTGTGTGTTTGCTTACAGAGACCTAAGAAACCTCCTCCACCTGCAGCACCAACCTCTAAACAGATCACAGGTAACAAACTCCTCTTCTTTTTGCTTTTTTTCTTTACATCCTCTCAGTATGTAAGAATACATGCCCATCTGTGACTGTTTTTCTGCTCGATTTGTTTGCATATGTCGATGTATGAACATTCACAAATAGAAATCAAACAAATTTAATCATCAGAAAATGACAGCTGGGCTTTGTTCAAAATGATGCTACCATACTACATGTACCATTTTTGATATGACTAACCAGATGACTTGCTACATATGTTAAATTGTGTAGTGTATATTCAAAGCATTGTATTCCACAATGCAAAAGACTTGACCTTCCATTTCAAGTGTGACAGAGGATGAATGAAGGATTAAATGAAGGATTGATATATATATATGAAACAGACATGTCTGATTTCTGGCTCCTCCTTGTGGTGGACGAATCTATCAGCAGTCTGTTTAATGATCATTGGAATCTATTCTCTGTCATTACACTGTTCGCTGGGCTGTGAATATTTGTAGGTGGAACCGGATTTCCCAAAAAACTTTTAAAATATAAATAGACAAGAGTTCTTCACAGCTTCCTGCAGAGGTTTTGAAACTCTACCCACGTAGTCTTCATATTGATGTATCACGAAATAGGAGTGAGAGACAAAAAAGAGAAAACAGAGCTCACTCAGTAGTGACACTAGTATATGGAATAGACTCATAGACAGATATTTAACTTTTTTGCATTATCACTTTGTGAGTTATGAGTTAATATTGCTAAAATTGAGTGTTTATGTCATTTCAAAGATGTGCTTGCAGTTAAATTGTTTAATTAGGTGTAAAAGTCTGAGCCTGCTAATGAAAATGTTTGTTACCATCACAGATTATATTATCAGCATTACAATTTGTGTAAAAAGTTGAATTGTATCATATTAACTAGGGCTGTCAAGTCAATTAATAGCGATTAATCACATCCAAAAAACATTTGTGTTTGCATAATATATGTGACCCTGGACCACAAAACCAGTCATAAGGGTCAATTTTTCCAAATTCATTAATCTGAAAGCTGAATAAATAAGCTTTTCCTTGGTGTATGGTTGGCCGAGATACAACTATTTGAAAATCTGGAATCTGATGGTACAAAAAAATTAAAATCACCTTTAAAGTTGTCCAAATAAAGTTCTTAACATTGCATATTAATAATCAAAAATTAAGTTTTCTTATATTTACAGTAGGAATTTTACAAAATATCTTCATGGAACATGATCTTTACGTATTATCCTAATGATTTTTGGCACAATTTTTGACTAATACTATGTATTTTTGGCTATTGCTACAAATATACCTCAGCGACTTAAGACTGGTTTTGTGGTCCAGGGTCACATATGTGTGTGTACTCTGTATACACATATACAATACAATACACATTATGCACACACACGTATATTATGTAAACTGTAATTGACAAACTTTTATTTTGGATGCGATTAATTGCAATTAATCGATTTGACAGCGCTAATATTAATCTTTCAGAATGTCTCAGTCATTTAAAACAGTTATATAATCATGTTTCAGGTATAATCTAAGGGTATAATATAAAATAATATATCATATCATGTTGTGTATAATTAGGGCTGTCAGATGATTAATCGTGATTAATCGCATACAAAATAAAAGTTTGCCTAATATACTGTATGTGTGGGTACTGTGTGTAATTATTAGGTATATATAAATACACGTAAATTAATTTATATATTTAAGGGAGATATATTATGTACAAATTATTTATTTATATATATAATATAAATTATAGAAAAATGATAATAAATACATATACTTGTAAATATATATATATATATATATACACACACACATAATAATTACACACAGTACACGCACATATATTAGGCAAACTCAAACTTTTGTATGCGATTGATCGTGATTAATCATTTGACAGCCCTAACTATAATAATAATATAAATCTTTTTTCATTACCTGTGTCAAAGAGCAGTGAATATGTTAAAGTTGTAAAACCTGATGATTATGTTCTCCAGCATGATTTAAGATTATTCAACAAATATCAGCAAGAAAACCTGAAGAAAGAAAACATTTCATTAGTGACCTATAAATAGTGCAGAATCTTTATCTGATTTTCTTTATTTTATCATAATGTTTTACATTTGATTTTGAATCCCAGATGTTCAATGTGGTCTCATACTCTGTACGTTTTGACATGTTTCTTTGTCACTCTATCTGAAAGCTTGGCAATGAGTCAGCTGTGCCCTGTTGAACCCTCATGTTATGTGTATTGATCCCCAGACAAAAAGACAGAAGCTAAAAGGGTTCCACCAGAACGGCCTGAATCTCTCCCACACAGAGCTGAAGAAAAAGGTTGGTGATGTCTTTCTCAACTGTTTTAATTTGCACCGGTCAGCTCTAATTCTGTGACTTTGACCTTCTATAGCTAAACAAGCTCTGTGCTGCTTTCCCTAAATGGTTCAGGTTGGCTTACTGTTTGTGTGTTTAAGACTTCTTGTTTCTCTGAAGTAAACAGATGTTGGGATAACATTTTCCCGCTCTGCTTTGACAAACCCTCTCTTAGTTTCCTGTAAACAAACTTGTGTAACTTTTTATGCCCTTTAATAACGATGATGATGATGATTACGTATAGGTGAGGAATCGAAGTTGGGTGAGATTGCTAAGCCGTCCTTCCCAGTTGTCCTTCCAAAGAAGCCTCTCCCCCCGAAGAACAACAACGCATTGAATCGACCATCATCTTTGCCACCCAAACGCCCAGACAGACCCGAGAGACCAGCTGTGCCCAATATACCGTCAGTCTCACACAAACACACATAAATCAGCATCACCAATACTAGAATAGATTCTCAGCTCATTATATACAACTATAAAAAACTGTTTGTAGTAATGGTAATTTATGTCTTTTTTGAGTGTTTTGTGATGTTTATTGAGGGGTCTGGTTGATCTTTCTACTGACCCCTAGTGATTTTTCTTCAAATGTGCATTTTCCATCCATGATTAATTCATTCCTAAGCTAAAAGTGTCTAATAATAGCAGGATAATGAACAGTTACGAAGGATGGGACATCGATTCTGAGCTTAGATTTTAAGAGCAGAAGAAGAGTGCTGAAGAGAACTTGTGCGTTTGGCTGAGTTATGTAATTTCACCTCGGCTCAGAATTCGCTTCAGCCTTTTCAAATTGTATGAATGATTATTTTAGGTTCAAGTTCACGTAAGGATTTGGAAACAAGCAGAGCACGGCTGTTTCTAAAGCGAGCAGTGCCATTTGCGATGTGTTCGGAAAATCTCGAATCGATGCTGAATTATTCCCCATCCCTAACAGTTACCTCATAATAGGATCGCATCATCACACATAAGTCATGATTAAATGAACTGTGATGCATCATGATGTATTATCCAAGTATCAGATGATATAATTCATGTTTACAAATAAATACAGAACATTTTTTGTCTGGCACAAAAAAGAGCCTCTGAATTAGTTAGAATTAAATAGACTTTTAACAGAATTTTTCACAAAATAAGTAATAAAATTAACACCTTATTCTATGGTGACATCATTTCATTTTTGAATGAACAACTTCTGTACCATGATTCCAATGAATCTGTGAGTTGTTTTATTTTTGAATGGATTCTTTTAGAACAATCCAAGCTATTTTTTATGTGCAGTGATTCCATTGAGTCAGTGAATCATTTTATTTGTAAATGGATTTGTTTAGAACCATCCAAACTGTTTCTGTACAGTGTTTCCAGTGAATCGAGTCATTTTATATTTGAATGGATTCATTCAGAACCAATCGAACAGCTTCTGTTCAGTGATTCCAATGAATCAGTGAATCATTCTATTTTTTAATGGATTCATTTAGAACCAAACAAAGCAGCTTCTGAGCAGAGATTCTAGTGAATCAGTGAGTCATTTTATTTTTGAGTGGATTTGATTAGAACCAACCAAACAGCTTCTATGCAGTGACTTCAATGAATCAGTGAGTCATTCTATATTTGAATAGATTTGATTAGTACTGCACGAACAGCTTCTATGCAGTGATTCTGATGAATCAGTGAATCGTTTTATTTTAGAATGGTTTCAGTTAGAACCGACCGAAGAGCTTCTGTGCAGTGATTCCAATAAATCAGTGAGTCAGTTTATTTTGAATGAATTCAGTTAGAACCAACCAAACAGCTTCTGTGCAGTGATTCCAATGAATCAGTGAGTCATTTTTTAATGGATTCTGCTAGAAAAACCGAACAGCTTCTGAATGAATCAGTGAGTCATATTATGTTTGACTGAATTCAGTTAGCTTCTGTGCAATGATTCCAATGAATCAGTGAGTCATTTTTTAATTTATTCAGTTAGAACCAATCATACAGCTTCTGTGCAGTAATTCCAATGAATCATGGAGTCATTGCATTTTTGAATAGATTTCAGTTAGAACCGACCGAACAGCCTCTGTGCAGTGATTTCAATGAATCAGTGAGTTATTTTATTTTTGAAAGGATTCAGTTAGAACTGAACAAACAGCTTCTGTGCAGTGATTTCAATGTATCAGTGAGTTATTTAGCTTTTGAATGGATTGTTTTAGAACCGTCCAAACTATTTATGTGCAGTGATTCCAATGAGTGAATCAATTTATTGATTCAGTTAGAACCGGCCAAACAGCTTCGATGCAGGGATTTCAGTGAATCAGTGATTAATTTTATTTTTGAATGGATTTGATTAGAACGGACCAAACAGCTTCTGCACAGTGATTCTGAAGAATTGGTGAATTATTTCATTTTTGAATGGATTCTTTTAGAACCATCTAAAATATTTTTGTGCAGTGATTTAAATGAGTCAGTGAATCATTTTATTTTTGAATGGATTCAATTTGAACTGACTAAACAGCTTCTATGCAGTGATTCCAATGAATCACAGAGTCATTTTAGTTTTGAATGGATTCAAATAGAACTGACCGAACAGCTTCTATGCAGTGATTCCATTGAATCAGTGAGTCATTTTATTTTTGAACAGATTCAATTGGAACCGTCCGAACAGCTTCAATGCCGTAATTCCAATGAATCAGTGAGTCATTTTATTTTTGAATGAATTCAGTTAGAACCAATCAAACAGCTTCTGTGCAGTGATTCTGATGAATCAGTGAGTCATATTAGTTTTGAATATATTCAGTTAGAACTGACCAAACCGCTTCTATACAGTAATTCCAATGAATCAGTGAGTCATTTTATTTTTGAATGAATTCAGTTAGAACCAATCAAACTGCTTCTGTGCAGTGATTCTGATGAATCAGTGAGTCATATTATTTTTGAATGGATTCAGTTCAGCTGACCGAATAGATTGTGTGCAGTGATTCCAATAAATCATTAAGTTATTTTATTGTGAATGATTCAGTTAGAAGAGCCAAAACCGCTTCTGTGCAGTGATTCCAATAAATCAGTGAGTCATTCAAGGTTTTTAAATGTTTTAATTCAAAACTGAATTGAATGACTTCTGTGCAGTGATTCCAATTAATCAGTGAACCAGTGACTGGATTCACTGAAAGCCAATCCAATTCTATTTCATGTTTTAATAAAGCTCATTCATTAAATCTCTTTTTTTACAGTTGTGACAGTCCAAAGTCTGACAGCAGTGCTGTGGCAGCTGACCGAGGCTCTGCAGACAAATCCGTAGATATCGGTGAGTCCCTATCCACAGCTGCCCTTCAATCCAGTGTAACCCTGTCATGACTAATAAGACTTCTAATAATCCATATCTAATCAGATTACAACAGCTTTCTGTCCATCTCATTTCATTCACTTCCATTCTGGAGATGTGCGATTACAGTCTGGCGTTTTTTCCTGTGTTCGTGATTCATATGCATGTGATATATATGTGGTCCTGTGTGTTTATGTCTGTATTTGTGTGACGCTCGGCTGAAGATGTAGAAGACTTCGACTCCGTCGTCTCATCCACAGAGAAGCTGAACCACCCGACCGCGTCACGGCCCCGTGTGACGGACCGACGACCACGATCGCAGATCTTCACGTCTGTGAGTCCACAGTGTTATTTTAGTATAGGTTATATAGATTATTTTTTTATTTATCATTTATTTAAGTTTTTAAAATTTTTGTTAAAAATACTTTTTGTTATTATTTTATTTGTATTAGTGAATAAATATATATATATATTTTTTTTTTTTAGTTTAGTACATCAAGTTAAACTAAACAAAAATAAGAACTATTGTTTTGGCAAGTTTTTTTTTTTTTTTTTTTTCAGTTTTACTTAACTATAACAGCTCTGCCATACAACATAAACATGCTTGTTTGTTATTATTTTTAACCAGTAAAAGTGTCAATCACGCTTGGTTGTTTTCACACCTATCAGATGCAATCAGCTGACAACGTGTTATATATTTGTGACCCTTCGGGCGTTCATTGTTAATCTGTCAGAAATGATTGTGCTATTTGCTATGTGTGAATGTCACATGGGCTTACCCTGCTTCGCCTGTCTGTGGGTAATCTGGTCATGATCGTTTAAAAACCTCTCTCCTTCTTAGTCCTCTCTCTCTAGTCCTGACCTCCTGGACTCCCCATCTCCAGAGGAGGAGAGGAGAGACAAGGAGACGGGAAAGGAGGAGCAGGACTCATTCACTTCCAAAAGTTTTGACAACTCCAAGAAGATGCCCAAGGCAGTGCCAGTCATAACAGTAAGCCCTGCCCCCTCCCAGTCACTCCGCCCCCCGACACCCACCCCTTCTTTTGCATGCACATCCCTGTCCTACCACAAGGGAGCGCTGTAGTCAAGCATTTTATGTGCAGTGACACAAAAGTATGACATTTGTTATATAATGCAAAGGTGTTCTTACATTTTAAGTGTGTCTTAAAGGGCTAGTTCACCCAAAATTGAAAATTCTGTCATTAATTACTCACCCTCATGTCGTTCCAAACCCATCTTCAGAAAACAAATTGTAATCAGAGAGCTCTCTGACTCTCCACAGACAGCTAGGAAACTACCACATTCAAGGCCAAGAAAGGTAGTAAGGACATTGTTAAAATAGTCCATGTGACATCAGTGGTTCAACCGTAATGTTTTGAAGCTACAAGAATATGTTTTGAATGTAAAGGATGAGTAAATAATGTTAAGAGTTTTAATTTTTGGGTGAACTGTCACTTTAAGTGTCTAAATACTTTATGGTGCCACTATATTGTATATACCCTCATACACAAACACACAGAGACTGAGGCCCTGTGGAACGGCCCAGACATCTCAGAGTAAATGTGTTTGATAAGCACTTGTTCTGATATCTCATGGGGGTTTTCCACAGGCTCCTGAAAAATCATCTTTGCCCCCTAAGCCCAGTGCCCCTCCATCATCTTCTGGGTCCACTGGGTCTTCTCTCCACCTGGGCAGCGCTGGTCTGCGGCCCCATTCCCCTTCCGTTGACACCAGGGTGAAGAACGAACAGGGTTCCGCCACGCTGGAAGAGCTCAAAGCACAATTACGAGACCTGAAAGGAACTGTGGAGCTCATGAAGAGCCAGCATAAGTATGAAATGGCAGGATGGGGGCGGGACGGGGGTTTAATGAAAGACTGAAAGAGAAAAGGAAATAGGCAAGAAGTTGAGGGAAGTGTAGAAGGAAATGAGATATGGGAAGAATGAGTTGACTGATGTCTGTTTAGAAGTATGTGAATTGTATGTGTAATTGTCAAATTTGTTTTCTCAGACAAGAAATCAAACAGCTGGTAAGCGAACTAGATGAAGAGAAGAGGATTCGTATATCACTGCAGGTAAGAGGAGATATTAGACTAGTCATAAATGTAGCACGAACCATGTACAACACCTTTTAATAGCAATTAAAACAATCTTAAAGGGAAAGTTCACCCAAAAATGAAAATTCTGTCATTAATTACTCACCCTCATGTCGTTACGAAACTGTAGGAACTTCATTCATCTTCAGAACACAAATTAAGATATTTTTAATGAAATTAAAATGCAACTGACACATTTAAGGCCCAGAAAGTTAGTAAGGACAGAAAGTTAGTCCATGTGACATCAGTGGTTCAACCTCAGTTTTACGAAGATACGAGAACAATTTATGTTTATGGATTAATATTTTAGAGAAATTAATACTTCTATTTGGTGAGGATGCTTTAAATTGATCAAACGTGATTTTAAATTGAAAAAAGACAGGTGAGCAGGCTTCGTGAGCAGAAGAGACTTCTTTTAAAAAACATTAAAAAACTTTTGGCTGGTAGCGTATATATGTAAAGTATTAATCATTTCTATTTCCTATGACTGTATGACTGGCTGCCTCTTTGTTTTATGTTTTGTTTTAGATGGAAGTGGAGCAGATTAAGAAATCCCTGTCCAAATGAACTCAAGCATGCTGGATGTATCAGATGAAGGATCAGGCTGAGATTCCAAACCACAGCCTAAGTAGATTGTGCCAAAAAAAGAACAACAATGTATCAGAACAATTGCTTAAAGAAAACAACTGTTTACCCCCCCATTCACTTGTACTCTTTCTGCTTTCATTTTTAAGAAGCTTTTTTTGCGTGTTTTGCTCAGACTGGCCACTGACTCACAGACCCGTTGCCCGGGTGTGGCCTTACTGTGGGTCATGTGATTAAAGGGTGGTGACAACCCACACCTGGAGACAGGTGGTAGCGGTTGCCATGGGGGATAGCTGGTCTCCTGCACAACTGTGACACAGTTATCCCATCATCACCCTCTCTGGTACTGCCTCTGAACGCTGGTCAGAGAACACATCAAATGAAGGAGAAACCAGTGCGTTTTACTTAAATACTGTTCACCTTAAGTTCTTTTCTTTTGACTTGGAGGCCTTCTGTTATTTTCTTTATATGCAACGGTGCGTTTAATTTCACACCCCTTTTCACAGCAACCCCACATTGAGGCCTTGTTTATTTGGAGCTTTCCAAACTCTTCTGTCTTTCCTATTTCTTTTACGTTGGTGATGACAATGAGAAAACTCATGTTTTGTTTTCTTGACTCAGTTATTTCTTTGAAATCTTCTATATATACTTTTATATTTTAATGTACTAAATGCAATTATGTGTGCAGATTTTATTAAAAAAAAAAGACTTCAAAAAGTTGTTGCCATGTTTGTTTATCAGGAAAAAAAAAAAAAAATTATATATATATATATATATATATATATATATATACACACACACATATACATATACAATGTAAAACAATATTCTGTTTATTGAAGCCAAGTATGAATCTCATAGAGTTAGTGTTTTTAAGCATTTTACATTTACTTCTAAATAATAACTTAAGGCAGTAACAGTTTAAGCAATATATCTGCAAGCAGCAATTACCAGGGTTCAAGCGCTTTAAAGGGGTCATCGGATGCCCATTTTCCACAAGTTGATTTGATTYTTTAGGGTCTTAATGAAAAGTCTCTAATATACTTTGATTAAAAATTCTCAATGGTTTTTTAAAACAACACCCTTTTTACCTTGCCAAAATGAGCTCTGCAGAAATCATCTCATTCTAAGGGGTTGTTCCTTTAAATGCAAATGAGCTCTGCTCACCCCGCCCCTCTCTTCCCTGTGTGGAAAGATGGTGTTGTTTACAT
>JAHKKF010518619.1:0-12891 GCA_019740295.1 Labeo calbasu
ATCTGTAATGGAAATACGCCTAATGTCTTGTTAGCAATTCCGGTGTTCTATGTTTGAATGTAGAACATAAGATTCTTCATTTTATCCTATAAGGTAATGCTCCTCAAAATCTGCCTAAATGCGCAAATCATTTCACTCCAGACTGCTTTTTGAATGTCATGTCATTATAGTGCTTAGCTAACATTTTAACCGCATTTCTGCGCATACATTATCAAAGTTTTTTTTTTTTTAATTACTAGCCCAGTCGGGGGTCCCCTGTGAAAAGTTGCATTCTGGGGGATAAAATACACATTTGTTTTGTCAGGGTCCCCCTGGTAAATTTATATTTCAGGCGCTAAATATGACGTTATTGGGGTCGCTTCAACCCATGTACATCAAAAGCAACCCGCAGCAACAGTATTAAAGTACCCCAATTCCGCAGGAAAACCGTTGACTTGGCAACACTGCACTTCTTTGTGTTTGGCTTCCCATATGTATGGGTGAACACTGGTTCTCTCGCCCTGTCATGTTACTTCTACTGACTGTTTATTGCCAAAGCCAATAGAAGGCAAGTCTGCAACCTTTAGCCAAGAAAGCGTAACAGCTAAAGCGTAACAGCTAAAGCGTAACAGCTAAAGCTAACGCTTCTGGTTTGTGAAAGGAGACCAGAAACAGTTTTCTTTAAATGGATGTCAATGGAGGAGAGGCTTCACTACCCAGAATAAACAGCTTTTTAGAGGAAACAGCTTATCATTTAATGAATCGACCGCCTACTGGCTAATTTTCGACGTTTTACAATAAACAACTGTCAACTCAATTGTGAGTTTACACCAAAAAAAATGCCGTTTTATAAAAGAAGTCACAGATTTTTGTGACAAATTATTAATTTGTATTATTTAAAATACAGACTGTCTCATCACCCAATAGTAAGAAAATCTCAGGCTATGCCCTCTTATGACGATGGGGTGGAAATATGCAGCTCATTTGCATTTAAAGTGATACACACCAAAATAGCTCTTTTTTAGACACTCCCCAAACATTAAATTTTCCTCACGTTATAATAAATTATCTGTGGGATATTTTGAGCTGAAACTTCACAGACACATTCTAGGGACCCCCAAGACCAATATTACATTTTGTAAAAATGGGCATAATAGGTGCCATTTAAGAAGTTACCTGTTTGGAGTTTACAGTAAATGATGGTAATTTGGTATTAACCACTACTGTCATCAGATAAATACAGAATCTAAAAGCTTCTTACAAAGCGTCTTTTGTGCCAGCTCCAGATACTGTGTAAAAATGCAGTGTCGCATAAAATTAAAGTTTGTCGTTGTCATGACAATCAGTGCCGCCTTGTTTCCTGTCAGATCACTCGGATGTTTGCCAGAATCAACAAGCAGTAGCCAAAACTAATAGTCTCATGGCTCTGTTTGTTTTGAGAAAATGTCTGGCAGCAGGGGAAACAATAATTTTAATAATGTACAATAACACAGTGTTTATTACAGAAATAATTTTAATAGAACAAAAAAATATTTTAGAAAATCAGTTTCGCAGAGGGCCATTCAGTGATGTGAACTTTTCACTAAATCTTAGTTTAATTTTGTCTTTTTATTATTTTCGGTATATTTACATAGTTTCTTGCTTACATTTATTTCATGTTTAAGAATAAACCCAAGCTTAGAGCTTTCAAAGAAATAAATTTGCTTTCTTATGACATATTTTAGTGATGTCTAGGACATATTATGCATGGTACAACAGTCAAAAGAATTTTAACAGCAGCTTTAATTTATGATTTATCAGTAGAACAATAACAGTGGTAACTGGTATTTTGGCAGGTGCTACCATGGTAAATCTTTTGTGAGGGTAGATGTCAACATCACACTCGCATTCGTAATGACAATATATTCATTTGGAAGACTCAGGGTTGGCAAAAGTAGCACGTTTACTACTTCCTTTGGCAACCGTTTTTATTAGCAGCCTCTAGCTTGTGAAAAGTGTGTGGGTAAAACATTTAATTTTCTTCCTTTTACTTTAACAGAGCATAAAATGATGCCAGCCCTTTGCGTTAAGCTCAGGATGCGTGTGAAATGTGGTCAAGATTTTAGATTTTGAGATGGAGAAGCAGCATTTCTTGGCAAGGACGTTAGGAGCAGCGAAGCCATTGAAATAGATTTAAGACTTCATGCTTGTATAATTAATCATGACAGAATTGCTCATTCTAGGACTTTGCACAGCCTATAGATTTTAATGAATACTGTAAATGTGTCATTTGCTTTTTCTTCTAAGCCTATCCTTTTTTAAATCCCTGGATTTCAGTACGTTTCAAAGACCTTTAAAGGTGGTCCTCTCGTCGCTTTCTCTTTGTTTATAGTAACCCTGGGGGCTCATTAGTCATACAGGCGTTCTTTAGAGACCTGACTGTTCGTGCCTCCGTGAAATGGCATACGGAGACAGTCGGTCCATGTGTTTACTGTAAATGTGTGTATGTGTGTGTGGTGTAAAATGACTTTGATCGTATTATTGCAGCCATAAAACATCTTTGTTTTCTGGTTCATTTACAAAAAATGATGAATTCATGCTAGCGTTTGGCTCTCGCGCACGTTGAGCTGTAGTGAAGGACGTTTGCTGTGTCTTTTAGCACTGAGAGGATACAAGCAGCATTGTTTGTTTTGATTTGAAAACCTGTTAAGGATGACGGTAAGATATTCTTACAAATTCAACTCTTGAGACTGGTTAAACGCAATTTGAGTGCTACTGCCTCTCCTGGCTTCTCCTAAACAAAGGCAAACACATCGGATTAATTTTCAGTGTAAATCACACACATTTTCAGAAACGGCCTGCCGAGATGCAGCATGTTCAGCCGGAGTCTCTAGGGGCAAAAGGGTTTGAGAGCTGGATCATATAAATTAACAAGGCCTTCTGTTAATTTCTGCTCTCACTGTGGATGTGAACCTCCTTCATGCTTTACGTGAGGTGTTTCTAACCCTAGGATATGATGTCACCGCAATAAAAGGCTGCACAGTGCCAAATGTTTCATTATGTCACATCCTGTCCTTAGAGGACAGTGTGCCATCTTCCTTCTCAAGTGATTGTCATACATCTTTAGCACATTTTAAATTATAATATTTAAGTGCAATGCAGAAATGGAGTGTTAATAATGATTAATGCATACTGGAGAAAGTGACAGAGTCTGCCAATGTAAATGGATTTCTGCTGTTTTTAATAACTTCAAAGCCTTAAAGGAATATTCCTGCTTATTTACAACTTAATGTTTATTTTAATCGTTTATTCGTGCCGCTGTCAGCTCGCCTGCGAGGCTTCCAGTAAGTGCATTACGATGAAATTATTGCTGCGGTAATTGACAGCATGCCACAAATGCTGTCTTTAGACATTAAGTTGTAGTTAACCCCGAATATTCCCTTCAGCTTTAGTCACGGTCTGTACACAAGAAGTTGTCATGGGTTTACAAAAGACTATTATCTGAGTTTACTTTTTTAGGTCCAACCAATCCTGGTTTTAAAGATATTTTTAAGTGTTAAAGTCATACATGAAACACAATAAAAGCACTTTGTGCTAGTTCACATGTCTTCACTTTTGTGTCAAGAACAGACTAAAATGTAGGTTGTTTACTCAAATTCTTACCCTCGGCCAAGGCTTGGAAACTCTCTGCCCCCTAAGAAACAATTCAGCAGGCAACCGCCGATATTTTACTCTGACAGTTTCTGTCTTTATGCTGCAGTCAAGAGTTATTAAAAGGAACCCGGGGTATTAAGACTTGTATTGGCTTAATATAACATAAATGATGTCGCTTACTGAAATATGTAGCTGCACTCGGTGAGCTACTGATGCTACCTGTTGCTATTTTAACACTCTGAAAATAAAATACTGATATGATGTCACATTGTGCGGCTTTTGGTTTTACTTTTCAGTCGAAGGGCAACAAGAGAAGCTATGCAAGTCTTCACCTCTTTTCCTAGCGATAAGAAGAGGAGAAAAGAATGGGAAGATGCCTGTGGACAAGTAAAACTTACCAAAGACTCGCATCTTTGTTTTCTCCACTTTAACCCTGATGCCTTTGAAGCTTTTAGTAGACAGCTGCTGAAAGAGTCTACAAATGGCAGAGACAAGAAACGCTAGATGCCATCCTGGCAGGATGTAAACATGCAGTTGCTTGTCATGGTGCCACAGCCACTGCTGAGTTTCTCAGCGTGGATTTCACTCAATATTCGGGAACGATTAGACTCCTTGTGGGAAAAAAACGATGGTACGGCATTTGGTTTAAGCCTACGTACACTTAAATCCATCACCACCTAAGCTCTTTCAGTAGCTGTGGTCATCGTATCAGTATTTTATTTTCCGAATCGTGTTTTTAGAGACGTGTTGCGGTAAAAATAGCAACAGGTTGTGCCAGTAGCTCACCGACTGCAACCATTTCACCTCATTGTCCAAAATATGTATAAAACGATGTGGATTTTTAAAAAATAATGTAATATTTAATGGGTTTTCTACTACATATTTCAGTAAGAGACATAATTTACGTTACACTCTTAAAAATAAGAAGCTTCACAGTTGTCTAAATAGTTCCATAAAGAACCTTTAACATCTGAAGAACCTTTCACAAAAGGTTCTTGTGGCGAAAGAAGGTCCTTCAGATTATAAACAGGTAAGAAATAGATAGTTCTTTAAAGAACCTTTGACTGAATGATTCTTTGTGGAACTAAAAATGGTTGTTCTATGGCGTCACTGTGAAGAACCTTTTAAAACACCTTTATTTTTAAGAGTGTATATTAAGCCATACAAGTCTTAATACACAGGGTTGCCTTTAACAGTTACAATAAAATGATGAAGGCATTTTATTTTTTTTGAGCCACTTTTGTGACAGGAATAGACTGAAATTTAAATTATTACCCTTGACTTCATTGACGCCAACTGCAACTTGTGATATAACTGGGCACTTTGAATATCTTGAATGAATAATGATATTTCAGAGCTTTAGAGGAAAAAATGATTTTCAGTGAATTACTGAAATTCACATAGTTGTTACATGGCTTCAGAAGATTTGGAATATAGCGGAAAAGTCATATGAACTACTATTTTTTTATTTATTTTTTTATCATTTGTGACCAGTTGTAATACTATGAACAATAGTCTAAGGCCAAAAAAAAAAACCGAAAAGAGACTGTAAATTTCTATATAATTGCTCATATTGTGTTCCATGGAAAATAATAGCGTACAGGTTTAGAAAAACGAGGATGTTCACTTTTGAGTGAAGTATTTCTTTAAATGTGTTTTTTTTTTTTCTATCAGATGGCTAAAAATATCCACCATGACCCAAGTAGGCAGCCGCCCTGCCTGTAGATTGTGGTTTGCTGCTATTTTAAAAACAATTCAATTTTCAGCCCAGACTTTCACAGTTCCCAGTATAAGAAACATTTCTGTCTCAACGAAGCGTCTTCATTGAGAGCTGTATGAATCATCTCCTTTCTTCTTTCCCTGACTCACTGTGGTTACTCAAGACTTCACCATGCTGGGAAGAGTAGAGGTGTCCTGGCATTGTCTCAGTCACAGTGCTCGGGCCACCTAATTACCCAGAGAAGAGCTGGTAAGCATGCAGCTTCACCCGCTGAATCATTTCAATAAATCTCACACTGTTAAACTTAGACGCATATGTTTCTCCAAATAGTCAAACGCCCAGAATAGGAGGTGTTTTGATGCCTAATGAGGTTATGTATAGCTCAGGTGATAACAATCTCAGCCTCTCGTTCATGAATTAACCCAGAGTACAAAGAGCTTTGAGATTCACTGGTGCTTCACAAATGTACTCTATTATAGCTGTTTGGCTGAGATAGACATATGGTGAAAAGCCTTTATTCAGGCTTATTCAGAGATTGTGTTTTTAATGTGGTTTAAGTGTTACATTTTCAAAAGCAGACTTGGCTACTTTTTATTTAGTCAAGCCTTTTCAATGTACACTGCTTCAGAGACAATATAAGAAAGATGGATTACTCATACCAGAAATTGTGACACTTAGCTGAGGAATAAAAGTCCTGCCTTTGAGTTGAAATAGCCCTCTTTTTATAAAGAAATGGATAGTGCCTTGCTTATTTTTGTTTTATTTCAGCTAAAGAAGATGATGTTAGATTTGATTGCAGATTTCCATTCCTATTGGTTGAAATTAGCAGAGACTCACTTCTGTGTTTTTTGATTGGCTAGCATTTGAGCTTTACATTTTATGTATTTACAGCAGCTTTTATTGTAATGTGCTAATAATTAAACATATTTATAATTATTTAAATGCCACTACCACAGTTTGGGGTCAGTAAGATATAAAAATACACTACAAGTCAAAAGATTTTGAATGTTTTTTTAAAGACTTCTCTTCTGTTCACCAAGCCTCCATTTATTTGAACCAAAATACAGCAGTAATATTGTGAAATATTTTTACTATTTAAATTTACTGCTTTCTATTTAAATATATTTTGATATGTAATTTATTCCTGTGATCAGCTTTGATATACAAATATTACTGTTTTTACTGTATTTTTAATAAAGAAATAAATGCATCTTTGGTAAGCATAAGAAACTCTCTTACTGATGCCAACTTTTATTTAGTTTATTATAACATTTTCTTATATTGCAATATGTAAAAATGCAAAAGTTTCACTTTATTTATTTATTTATTTGGTTATGTAATTCTGTCATACTAATTATTATTCCACTATTTTCATGTAGCACAAAAAGTAATGATTTTCATATTCAGCATGTCAAACTTCATAAAGAAACATTTAAAATAAAAGCTAAACAAAACTTTTATAAAAAAAACTGTGTAATTTTTCTGACATGTAACCCTGTAACTTATTTAATGTTGCTTGAGTCACTTCTTAGTTTTGTTTATGGGCTTTAAGATTGGATTTTACCCAGTAGGCTCTTATAGCACTTCATAGACTTCTAATGTTGTCATTATGGGTTTTCGCCTCATTAAAAACAACCACAATTTCTATTTATATGGAAAATCTAAATTACATTTCTAAGAGGTGTGGTATGACTGATTTAGATTTGCTTCGGGAGTTCTGTTGTTGTTTGCCTGATAAATTACATTCTTGATTAATTCTGCTTGTTTTTCCTTCCTATCTTCTTTTGTACCATTTACTTAGGCCACTTTGTACCCTCAACAACTCTCCTACTTGGATTTACTAGAAAGTAGCAAAGGATTTGTCTCAGCCAAACGCGAGAGATTTGCTCTGGGTTTAAAGGATAAGGAATTAAAAATTGGACGCTGAAACAAGCTGGAATGAAACACAAACCCTGTCATTTTTATAAATGATTTACGATTCCCCACAGGCCTCTCTCTTACCTACAAGCTTCGGTCTTATAGTCTAACAAGCACGTCTTACCTTTCAGATTCTATTAAGTTAATCAATGCCATACATTAGCTGTCCTTATGCATTAGACAAGACAGTGTCTCAGAGAGAGGGAGAGAGATGTAGGATAGTCGACTTTATACGGTGCTTCTTTTCTTGAGTCATTGCCTTCATTAATGTCTGTTTTTGTTTAAACCAGTTGCTTACAAAACATATCAGTATTTTAATAAAAGGGTATACAGCTTCACTTAGAGGAAAATATGGCATGTGCTTTTTTCCCCAATCAGTATCCATTAAGATTTTGATTGCAAAATAAGATTTCGGCAACCCCATTTTTAAGATTTAAGACCGTATCAGAGCCAGCTCTTTAAATGTGTTAGATGGCATCGATATAAACCTCTGATTGTCTTCAGTTCTGTTATCTCCTGCCTGGTAGTTTTATCTAGATGCAAAAATACTGAGCTGTATGTGTATGATTGGAGTTGGAATTGAATTTAAGACTTATCAGATTTTCGTTGTTTCTTAGTTTTTCAGGGATGGTATCAGATGATAATACCAGAGTGCTTTTGAATGTATAATGTGGTACTGTGTGTTTTCCATATTGATATACTGGCATTTTCATGGTGCTTAAAATAATATTGTTGACAATATCTACTTTTGTGTTTGTAGCATTTCTGTTCCACGTTGCCAGGTCCACACTGAATCATAAACAGAATCAGGACTCCGTATGAAGTTCCAGGAAAAATACACTACCAGTCAAAAGTTTTTGAACAGTGCGTTTTTTTTAATGGTTTTTAAGTCTCTTCTGCTTACCAAGGCTTCATTTATTTAATCCAAAGTACGGCAAAAAAAATGTAAATTGTGAAATATTTTTACTATTTAAAATATCTGTTTTAATATATTTAGGGGTTCAAGCGCATAGCGCTGAAACCATATTGTATTTGTTAGAATGGTCACGGATGAACGATTTCCACATAAAACTGACCATGCAGACCAAACACTAAGTTGTAGAGACTTGAAACTTGGAGGGATGGTAGTACTCACACCGCCTACAACGTGACCGAGGCTTGCCCCAATTGGCCTAATGGGGGCGCTACAGCGATCAAAAGTACGAAATTGCTAATAACTCCTAAACCGTCAGTCACAGGCTCAAGTGTCTTATCTTGTTGAAATCCTTGGCTCATGCCGGACAAAATAGGGTTGATTGTGCGCCTGGTGTAATTTTCAGGTATTTCACATCTTTTTGCAAAACCTACTTGTGCAAATGAGTTTTTTGTCTGATTGGAACCAAACCAGTGCAAAAAGATTCTCTAGGAGTGAATATCAATAATTATCAAAAAAATGTTGAACTTTCGACTCACCGTGGCAAAGAGACGGCAAAACGTTTGACTAGGCAACCATTGGTCCTATCAATATGAAAATTGCTGTGCACAGTCTTAAAAAATGACTGTGCCACAAGTGTCTGTGACATTTGCGTATCTCAAATAAACATGGCCGCCATTGGCCGCTGAAGTTTGAGCACCTATTAGACAAGGTTAACAGAGGCCGATCGGAACGAAACTCAGTGGGCCTGTCTGACTCACAGCCCCAAAGGTCTGAGACAAATTTGAAAGAAATCGTCCACTGGGGGGGCGGTATCGCATTTTTCGAGGGCGTAAACGATTGTACATGCGATATTCATATTGTACAATAGACCTCCTCATTCCGAACAACTTTGCCTCTAGAACCACTGCTGTCAATCAAACCTTTTTTTAAATGATTGAGAAGATGTGAAAAGCCTACTTTTGTGAACTAGTCCTAGGTTTTTCGTTCAGTCTGGAAAAAACCACCGCAGTGCAATTTTCTGGACTCTCTAGGTCAATAATTATCAAAAACATGCTGAAATTTACCCTTTGGAAAGCTATAATGGGGTCCTTTAGAAAAGGGGCCTCTCCAAATATACCCAAAAGCCTATAAAGCCTAAATGTTGTACAAACGTCATATTTCTATGGTAAAAAAATGCTTTTTTAATAATTGATTTAGGTGGTTACAGGCTTGCTAAATAATATGTAATGTCTTATTGCTTATGTGCTTAAATACCTAAAACGCTTGAACCCCGGTAATCGCTGCTTGCAGCTATATTTTAAAATATAATTCGTTCCTGTGATCAAAGCTACATTTTCAGCATCCTTATTAGATTGATTTCTGAAGGATCGTGTGACTGGAGTAATGATGCTAAAAATTCAGCTTTTAAATCGCATTAAAAAATATATATTTTAAAATATATTCAAATAGAAAATAGTAAATTGTAAAAATAAAATCAAAATTTTACTGCTTGCTGTACTTAGGATCAAATAAATGTAGGTTTGGGGAGCAGAAAATCATTAAAAATCTTACTGTTCAAAAACTTTTGACTAGTAGTGTTGGTATGCCTGTTATTCTAAATATGTTTATTAATTATTTTAGTTAATTTGATTCTGAGAGTTTCAAACTCTCTGCTCCAGTTCACACATTTGTTGAAATCCATTTAGCAGAACTCAGAATTTCCAGAAAAATTAGCCCTGAGATGTCTGCAGATTGCATCTGTGCCTACTCATAACAAATCTGCAGTTATCTTGTCACGGAGTTAAAGATCTTCAAATACGATGTAATTAAAACCAGTGTTCTGCTTTAATGTGTCTTTATAAGAAAGCATTAGATTATACCTTTTTCTTACAAAGTTAAACAGTGATTTTAATGTTGAGCGATGTAATATGATCATTTGATTATGTAGTAAGTGAATGTTCCTGGAAACTGCTAATCCTCCGCTATAAAGACAAGCGCTTTTGGCAGAAGCACAATCACTCGAGACTCGAGATGGCTTGATACGGAGAAAACCTTTTTTAAGACGGCAAAAGAATAGTATAGCATTGTTCCGTCACTCACGTGTCATTCCCGTCTGCCTGGTTGAACAAAAACCAGTCATATTCCAGTCCATTTCCTCCCACGTTTCCCTCCAGATCTCAGGACAGCAGGAGTCAAACGCGAGTCTTTCCCCCTAAAGAGCGACTAAAACATGTCTATGGTGCGATATCCCTCAAATGCTGAGATATGCCATTTTTTCCTCACCCTAGAATTTTTCATTCTTGCAGATCGCTCCGTGAGAAGGTGTTATTTGACAAAACATTAATCAACTCGGAGGTGTGTGATATATGCTGAGTCTTTGCTATCACCTCTTTCCAGGCCTTGTAGAAGCCGTCTTATCATATTAGCCAGCCACTAGACAAAATTGCCTATGTGTTCTTTTCACATGGCATTAATTTTCCCGACAAAGGCTGTGTACGGAAAAATAAATAAATAAAAACCTGTCAATAGAGAGAAAGGGCGCATGTCTCTAATTTCGCCCGAATTCCCTCACTGTGTTTAACAAGTGAAGCTAACATTAAGCAAACTACGGGTCGTCTGGACCGCCAGCTCCCCCCTCCTCCCCCTCCCGTCTTCTGTCCTCGACTTTCGGTCACACAATTAGCTGTCCTGTTTGAAAGAGCTAGAACAAAGGTGATCCCTGCGAGCCAGAGTCAGAGGCAGTGACATGTGAGAAGGCTGGTGACACACTTATGGCTGTAGGCTGCTCTCTTGACCAGAGAAGTCGCTGGCTGTCAGTACCCATCACTGTCTGGCACGGCACTAATGGCATTTCCTAATAGTGTGGGGTGGAACAAAGGGCGGATTTACGGGGGCGAAATCACAAAGATCCTCTCTATTAGACCATCCGCCTTTGTTTGTGCTCACACACAAAGGTGTGGCCTCAGACATGGAGACGTGACGGGGACACAGGGAGCGGACGAGAGGGATGCGGACGGGAAATAAGGAGCATGGGCTCAACCTCTAATTTTCTGTGGCAGTTTGCCCACAAGCTTAATGTCTCGGAAAGCTCAAGCGCTGAGCTGCAGGTGCAGGCGAGCCGGTATAACGTGGGTGTGGAAAACAAAGCATTTGTGCTATTTCTGTTAAACAATATTTTCTAAGACAAAGTGTTTTTTGTAAGCAGGGCTTTATATGCAGCAATAGCAGCCATTTTCCATTGTTTTGAATTGTTCAGAAGCCTTCAGACTTAAGCAACTGGTTGAGACAATGCTATCAAATAAACATCAATTCCATTTGGTGCCACTAGTGGCACTGAAACTACTGCTTCTCTGTTGATCATAACATGAAATGACATTAATTTTATTAATGTATAGTAGCTTGTACTGTCTATGTGAAAATAAATCTTTAAGAATTGACATAAATATATATATGTATTATTTATTTATTTATTTAGCCACATTGTATGGGTCAAAATTATAGTTTTTTTTTTATGCTAAAAATCATTAGGAAATTAAGTAAAGATCATGTTCAGTGAAGATATTTTGTAAAATTCCTACTGTAAATATACCAAAACTTAATTTTTGATTAGTAATATGCATTGCTAAGAACGTCATTTGGACTACTTTATCTCAATTTTTTATTTTTTTGCACCCTCAGATTCCATGTATTGAAATAGTTGTATCTCGGCCAAATATTGTTCTAACAAACCATCCATCAATAGAAAGCTTATATATTTTTGAAAAATTGACCCTTATGACTGGTTTTGTGGTCCAAGGTCACAAATGTAAATTTATGTCGTAGTTTCATTTTCTTGGTTAAATAAACATTACTTACACTATCAGAAAAAGAAAAAAAAAATCAGTTTTTACATGAACAATGTAATAAATATTCTGTTTATTAAAGTCAAATATGAATCTCATCAAGTTAGCGTTTTTAAGCATTTTTATATTTATTCCACAATAATAACTCAAGGCAGTAACAATTTAAACAATATATTTTATTTGTGAACTTATGTTCAGTTTTTTTTTTTTCATTTTTCAAATCGTCAGTCGTCAAAGCTCGGTAAATTTTCATCACAGACTCTGAGATTTACTTTAAAATTTCTCCAAGCTGATTACTCACTAAAAACTCTCACATATCATGTTTTCATGCCATTTTAAATCTTATTTTGATGTAACAAAGTGGTTATATCTAAGTGTGTGAGTTGTTTACTTACTTTTTTAAATTAGTCTTCTCATTAACGCCATTGTATTGTTCATTAAAACTGATTCGCGAACGCAGAACACACACAAATACGAGGTGGGATTTATCGCATGAACAAATCACAGCAGATCATAACAAGTTATATCCAATCATATCGTGATGGAGGCATTGCCTCCTCTCATGTGACTTTCCCTCATTCATTCTCAATTACCCCCCACCAAACTCACAGCATGCTTTAGGGGGTCTGTTAAAACTCAATGAGCTCAGGGGAGGCAAGAGAGATGTGGACTGCAACTTTACCTGCTGGTGTCGCCGTTGGACAATGTTTCTTTAGAAAAACGAGTGATTTATACACTTTTTAATGTTACTACAATTTTTTTCTCAACCCATATTTTGAGGAGGCACTGCTTCCCTTGCCTCCTCAGGGGAAAATCTACAAATATATACTACAAATATATATTAAATTGTAGATTTTAAAGCAGTTTGATATTTCACTTCATAATGCTTTATTCATGTTCTCATG
>JAHKKF010518622.1:0-22328 GCA_019740295.1 Labeo calbasu
CAAATCTAAAGTACCTGAATGACCCGCTGATGAGCGAATCAGCTCAATGAATGATTCAATGACTCGCTTATAAAGACACTTTACCCATATATTGTGCACTTTTTTAAGGGAAAGACACATTTGGTGTTGTCAGAAACGCTGTCAGACATTATGAAGTACGCTCATTCATGTGTAAGGTATGGAACAGTAACAATTTCAGATAAAACATTTTTTAAAGCTGCATTTTGTAAGTTACACCTCTTTGTCACCATCTCGGTTTGAAACCTGCAAATGCAGTTATTTTCTTGACATGGGTTGTGCATTGGCACTGCTCCTCAGTGTGGATGAATCTAATGTTTTGAGGGGTATATGTGGGCTACCAGTCAAGGCACCATTTAGATATTCGCTGTACTTCGGAATTACAGATACTACGTCTTAGAAGTATGTCCAAAATGGAAAATGTCATCTGAACAAGTAACATGTTGTACAAGTAAAAGTAGAATGTATTCAAGCTGCGTCATCAGTCGGTCATATTGGCGGCACAGAACGTAAACAATGCAACTGAACCGAACGAACCTGGCATATTTTGCTGCCGAAAATGGTCAATTATTACCATGTTTTGGGCTGTACTAATCGGTTGGACCAGGAAAAAAATATTATAACAAATCAAGGAGAAGATTGTACAAAACTGTCTGAGGAACAAAAGGCTAAACTAAACCAAACTTTCCAGGGCAAAAATCTTGACAACATCGTGTTTGTTCTTCTCATTTCCAGCCAGGTAGGTGAAATATAAGGCTAACATCTTAATTAATACTGCTCGAATCTTTACGATCTGTTAACTTTAGTTTGTGAGAAATATTGCATCCTAAGGCCTTCTCTATATGATTTAGTGCTTCAGACAGCATAAATTAGCAGAACGACATATTCAGTAGTACATTTACCGTGTAATCCATGCTGTTGTTTGCACTCTTTTAAACACACATCTTTTGTAAGTAGGTTACGGTTTAATTCCACGTATCTGTAATCACATGCACGTAAATGTGGAATAGAATCTAATTTTAGTCACTTACATGTGTTTCATTACCGTAATACACCTTTTAACACATTTAATTATTTCAGAGGCTACAAATGATCGCCACCCGCAGCATCCACACACGCGATATCGTCTACTAATGACGTAATGACGCAAAGACGAACGACCCGAACCACTTGAATTTGAAAACATTAGTAGAAGTTTACCGTTTTGAATCGGGCTAAGATAAGGAGATCATTTTGAACACTTTCTGTTTATGTACTTGCTCAATAATTGATTCTGGGTCATGTTAACCAAAAAGAGTTACGGAACCCTGGTGAAAAAACAGTATATGTTGGTAGGTATGTTTTGATGCTGGTTTAAGCTGGTCTGGTTTATGCTGGTCCTTGACCAGCAACATGACCAGCATAAACCAGCTAAGGATCAGCATAAACCAGCAAAGGACCAGCTTAAACCAGCATCAAAACATACCTAACCAGCATCCCAGCATTATATGCTGTTTTTTTTCCACCAGGAAATGCAGCTTTAGCTAACTAACCAGTGTTTTTGAACGAATAGTCTCAGAAAACGATTCAGTGATTGGAATGTAACTTAACCAATCAAATTGAAGGACAGGAATCGTCAATACAGTCGTAGCAATACACATACTGTAAGAAATAATACTATTTTGTTCTGGACCTGTATTTCACCTAGTCTAATAATAAAGGTGAGATCTAGAAATTTGTCAGAAAACTCTTCGAATACAAAAGAAAAGGAAAACAAATTTATATCTAAAAAGGCCTTGAGGCAGTCCAGAGGGGTTTTTTTGTTTTTTTTTTAAGAATGTGACATGTTTAATCTTTACATGATGACACAAGCCTAACTTGGTTTGACATTTTCACAGCCACCATGAACTGGAATTGCCTGCACTGTACTCAGTCATCACATAACCACAACTTTTTCTTAATTTTACCCTCCAATGCTTTAACCTTAGTAGGTAATTACTGTAAACATTATCATAGCTACTCATTTCTTCTGTCTGCTATAGTTGCGTTTCATTTTATGTGGTTTTATTAGCAGTGCGCAGCTGACCAGAGGCCACCATTAATAACTATGTTTTGTGTGCTTTAACAATGACAGTTCATTAACGAAGGAACATGCCATAGAATACAACAAGAACAATATTATTACACAAATTATTCAATATCTCTCTTCCTCTCCAGCGGTTATTCATAAAGTCCTTGAACGAGAGGATGTATTAAGATGGCAAGCTCTTTGGAGTACAAACATTTGAAATGGCTATGGACCTAAAAGAAAAATAACATTTTTAATTTTGCTTTCTCTTGGGGCTCTTCAAAGTAAATGGGCTGCAGCAGGAAAAGCTCCAAAGGGTCACGCATTTCACATTTTCATCATCTAGATAATGGACCTTCACAAGAGAGAGGTCTGAGTATAATAAAAGCTCTAAATGCCCACTGTTCTTTTGCAGTTTTTCAGAGCTGTAGGACAAACCGTACTCCTCTAATTCACAGAAAACCCTTTTCCCCCACTATTTCTTACACAGAAATGATCCTAAACATCAAAAACTGTTAATATGCTGCATAAATATTTAAGTTCAAAATGTCATGAGTTGCAATTTAGAAACAGAAATACGGATGTGTGAAAATATATTTAACGTCTCAAGGTTTTCAGCTACTAAGGTGCTTGTCAACAGACACGGTTATTTTCTCAATTAAATGGCTCGCGGTTTTCTTTGTACACATGTTTCCGCTTTCGAATTATTTATGCTGTGACCAAACAGTTCCAAAAGGTTTGATGTGCACCGGCCAATTATCAACTACTCTGGCAACCATGCGGCGCTGCACGTGGAAAGAATGAAAGCAAACAAATGTTTTAGATCCTACATAGGGACTTTCTGGCTGTTGATTTCTATCTTCTAGAAGTGTTTCTTACAATTGACTATAATTGGACAAAGGAGCAAAATCTATAATAGGCAACAGCAAAAACAAAGCATAATTTGGAGCAGCCAGTAGGCATAGTTTTTTTTTTCAGTTTGTGCAGCTATTACATTATTTAACATCTGAGATTTCTTCTACCAGAAACATGTGGGCATGTTAAAATTAAAGTAATTTGTATTTGACGCTCAAAGACTGTATTTCAGATAATATAATTTAAGTCAAAAGTTTGCATGCACTTTCGCAGAATCTGCAAAATGTTAATTATTTTACAAAAATAAGAGGGATCATACAAAATGCACGTTTTATTTTTTTTTAGTACTGACCTGAATAAGATATTTCACACAAAATACGTTTACATAGTCCACAAGAGAAAATAATAGTTGAATTTATAAAAAAACTTACCCTGTTCAAAAGTTTACATACGCTTGATTCTTAATACCTTGTTGTTACCTGAGTGATCCACAGCTGTGTTTTTTTTTTTTTTTTTTTTTTTTAAGTGATAGTTGTTCATGATCCCCTTGTTTGTCCCGAACAGTTAAACTGCCTGCTGTTCTTCAGAAAAATCCTTCAGGTCCCACAAATTCTTTGGTTTTTCAGCATTTTTTGTGTATTTGAACTTTTTCCAACAATGACTGTGTAATTTTGAGATCCATCTTTTCACACTGAGAACAACTGAGGGACTCATATGCAACTATTACAGAAGATTCAAACGCTCACTGATGCTCCAGAAGGAAACACAATACATTAAGAATCGGGAGTGAAAACTTCACTGAATTTGAAGATCAGGCTAAATTGAACATATTTTGTCTTCTGGGAAACATGAAAAGAAAAATGTACACATCCACATTCCGTTCAAAAGTTTTCAACCCCTGGCTCTTAATGGATTGTTTTTCCTTCTGAAGCATCAGTGAGCGTTTGAACCTTCTGTAATAGTTGCATATGAGTCCCTCAGTTGTCCTTAGCATGAAAAGATGAATCTTAAAATCATAGTCATTGTTGGAAATGGTTCAAATACACAAAAATGCTGAAAAAACGAAGAATTTGTGGGACTTAAAGATTTTTTCTGAAGAACAGCAGGCAGTTTAACTGTTCAGGACAAACAAGGGACTGGTTTCAAACATCTAATTCAAAAACCTCTTAAATTAAAATAATTTTTGTGAATAAAGTCATCCAAATTAACATTCTGATATTTTCATTCTAAGAGTCAAGTATGACCAGTGAAGGTCGATTTAAACCTAAAAGCTGAATTATGTTGTCAACAGCATTTTTCATATATAGGTTGGGGCATGTGTTTTACAATATGAGTCTGCAATATTAAAATGATTTATTAATCGTTTTATGTTTATTGATTGTTATTTATCGTTTGCGTTTTGCTGAAAAGCCTGTAATAAACAATGTCAATTTTTCCGGGCAATAACAGTGTTTAAAAGTTTTCTATATTCAAGAATTTATATTGAGAAATTGTGAATGGTTGCTGGAGTAAAATTGTGACAACTAGCCCCAGTCTCCTCTAACGTGACTGTCACACACACACTTTTGAAGAAGCACATTGTTCTTCCTCTGAATCATCACATGATGTCGCTACATACAAGCTATAAACTCCATTATAAAGACTATACATTCTTTTCCGTTTTAATTTTACCAGTGAGTTTGAGCAAGATATTAAAGTCGCGCTCGGGTTGGTTTCATGCCAGTTCGGTTGCTAATGATCGCGTTGATTCTGTTCGTCTTATGTCACATAGCTGAATGAATCTCATTCTAATTCGTTGTTCTGAATTGGTCCAGTCAGTGAATCTGTCATTTATCTCTGCGGATTCCACATTACACGCTAGAGATTCATTAAAAAGCGCAGTCTTCCAGTAAATTCGTATTATTTATATACAACGTTCAAAACTTTATTGATCGCCACTGTAATTCATCACGTTAATATATAAGGCGGTTCATTTGCAGGGTTGGAGTCGTTCCAATAGCTGTTATGGCGCTATGAATTCGGTGTATAGCACATTGTGTTTTTGATCAAAACAAACGGTTATTTGTCTTATAATATTACTCTTTACCCCGCCCATGATTGGGTGTGCGCCGGTCACTGTCAAATCCGATTGGTTGTGGCTGAGCCCAAGAAAAACCGGCCCTGCTACATTTCCACCTTTCATTCAGAGTAGTGTATCTGATTGAGAGTGCATGTGTGAGAACTAGTATGTAATACACAACAATTCCAGCTAACACTGGAGTTGAGAAAAGACACAACTCGTAGGTGAGAGCCTGCGCGCTCATGTTATTCTAATTCCTATCAAAGGAAGAGGAATTAACAGAGAGATCGGACTAACACAAATGATGGCATTTCCTTCTCTTTGGAAGTATTGCGCTCCCCTTTCTCTCCTACTGCTCCTGTCCTATTTGCAGACAGGTAAGACAATATTTATTCAGTCCATAAACACTTTGGAAGTTTACTTGCCATGAACGCGGACAGATGTTTCACTCGAGAGAACTATTCATATGCTCACTAATGTTGCCGTCGCGAGATGTATAGAGTAGTCATATATATGTAAACACATGCATCGCCTACAACATGCCGTACATGGGTTCATCGACAGCATTAAATGTGCTAGAAATCATGTGATGTTCCGTTTTAGCCATTTATACGACAGTGAAATTTGTCTTGCTTCTCTTAAAGTTGTTTTTGTTTCGGTTTTCTCTTCGTGGGGGTAATTATCGGTTATTTTGGTCAGTAGTTTGCGTCACTCACCTGCTCACCTTCTAAAGGGAGTTCGCTGAATAACTGCACGAACAGTACACATATATGCTTGGAAATTCATTTTCAGATGCGTTTCTACGCACAGGTGCATTCACGGCGTTCTTTGTTGTCGCTTGCGCGCATCATTGTTCAGATATTGTACACAGTACTTTTTCTTTGTGTATGCGTAATGTTCTTTCATTTACCAATGTGCTTTGAGATCTCGAGGTGTATACGTATATGGCCATTGCGACAGTCGGTGCATGAGCGCATGGCACCTTAATCATGTCATTGTGAATTGCGCTGTTCGGAGGTCCCGCTCTGGGCTCCTCTGCGCAGGGGTTACTGTCCCAAATCAGTCTCAAATACAGACTGTCAGAGCAAATCCCAACACGGGCCGCGTATTTCATGCTTGCCATCGCATGATAAGTGCATCTGCTGTTGTCCTGGGATTTGGATTACAAGAGCATCTTGAAGATACTAGCTGGCCGTTTAATTCTTCTCTTCAAGCTGTGCCATCTGTTTGTAAGATGAGGCTCAAATTAATAATTATTAAGCAAGTGCGAAAATAGTCTGGGACAAAAATAAAATACGGTTACACTTTATGAGGTGTGTTCAACTCGCATCACGCTCCTGTGATATAACGTTCATCATCAACCAATTTACAACTTACATTGCAGACCAAAAAAATCTTCGGTTTGTTCGTATATATTTAAAAACAAACCAAATCAGGCAGTATAGCGCGTCACCAAATAACGCAAAGACTAAATGGTGGTCTGGAGTAGTGTATATGAATGGATGACCAATATTTCTTGCTAACAGCGTTGATAGTTAAAGATTACTCAGTCTGGAAAGCATCTGCTTTTTACAAACATCTGACAGACGTCTATAAGATGTCAGTTTTACGTACAGTTTTACATACATTCTAAATCATCAACATCTTAAAGATATCTAATAGACGTCTATTTGACATCTGATAGAAACATCCTATAGACAAATTGCAGATGAGCAAACAATCTAAAAAAATATGTAAATGCAGACGTCAAATAGACGTCTCCGAGATGTACCTCTGCTATCAGGGACTCTGCCTGAGCCCGCTCCTGATTTTCTATCTCCTTCTCACTATAAGGACAGAAACCCACTGTAAGCGAAAACAAAATGCTTTGGCTTTCAAAAATATATAATAGTTTTATAAAATTCAAATCATGAAATATTTTAATAGAGACTGCAAAAAGTAAAGAGTCACTAAAATGGGGCTAAAAAGCGAAATGGCAGTTCCTTATTTCATGATTCTGCAAATTCATACTTTCTTGCAAACAATTAGCATATTTATCTTTTTAAGAATCTAAAAGCATTCCTTTGTTGAATTCAGTAGCTATTTCTGGTCCAAGTTATTGGCAGATCTATGTGTGCAGCTTGTTTTGTACTGTCTAATAATCAGTGAGCAACTGAAGATTTTTTTTCTGTACAGCTACACATTTCTATTCTTGCTTTATGTGGTTGTGGCCACATTTTAATGTGAAGAAATGTGTAGATTTGTATTTCCGTGGACGTGGGCTTTGCATGTATGGGTGTAAGTGTGTAGTCATTGCTCAAATGGCAGGGTGTCTCTTCATTTGGACCTTGGAGGTCAAGAGAGAGCTATGGAGATGACTGTCATTAATCTCTCCAGTGACATGAGGTAAAAGAAGAGAGGAAAATGGGGGTGGGGAGGGAAAGAAGGATGGAGACAACTGATTATCACACCCCTTCGTCATTTAAATCAATAGATAATTTTTATAACACATCTTCATTGCTGTTTCCAGAAAGAAACATGCGAAAGTTAGTTTCTTAGAGATGTAGCACGAGGAAAAGATGGAGGAGAGAGAACGGGGAGGAAAAAGAAGGAAAGTGTGGGATGAAATGATCATTGTACCTACTGAAGCAGACTGAAAATGAGAGAAATAGACAATGAAGATGAGGTAAAAATGTAAAAGGGGTGGAAAATAAGACTGCCAGGGAAAAATATGAACTGACAGGGATAATGGGAGGAAGAGACTTGAACTTATAAGAGACCACTCTATCATAAACTGAGAGAGCAGGGGAAAAGAAAGATAGAGAATTTCGTGTGTGTGGAGATGTGTGTAAAATTGCCCCTTCCCCCAGCACAACAAATACAGAATGTACTAGGCTCAGTGACTGTGTGTGTCCCTTGGGTACAGGCCTGCAGACTCATGTTGTGTTCTCCATCTGAGCCCCTCTTTCTCTTTTTGCCTCTCTCTCATTGTCTTTCTCTCCATCTCTCTCTCCCTCTGCATGGCCTTTTTTGCAGTGCTGTGTGACTGACACACACGAGCACACACACAATAAATGGCCACAACTGCGCCAGCCGCATTCTGCATGCTGCATTCTTTGCCCGTCCCCTCTCATCACTGGCCCTGCACAGTTAATCATCTCTATTTGTTTATTCGATGGCAAGCAATATGAGAGTCATTCGTTTGAATCTGTTTTCATCATTTTTTGGGGTTCTGTCAATGTTGCTTCTGCTGGAGGGCCAAATTGCCTCCTAATTGGAAAAAAGTATAAAAATAGCTGCACAGTTCAAAAGAATTTGTATGGATTTTCTTTTTTTTCCAAGTAAAATGCAATTACATGTTGTAGTTATAATAGTTGCCTTATTATACAGTTTGACATGACTAGTCATGTGGATAAGGGTTGAAAAACAGCCATTGTTTTAGTATATTAGGACTCCATACTGCGACTAAATTGCTTGCAAATGCAAATAATAAAACTGATGACAATAATTTAAAATCTAATTGCCATTGGCAATATTTGGGAATACTTTGTGCATCTATATGTGGTTTTGGCAGTTATTCTTAGTGTTTCACACATGTACCAAAGAACAGCATGAGTCGTGATGTCTGATTTGTGAACAAATGACTTTTATGAACTAAAACTTCTTTTTAATGTCAGTCAAAAACATTTATAAAACCAGCTTGTGAGTTAATGGTTTGAATCACACTTAGTGAAACGTGCTTGTAAGTGTAGACTTACTCTGTGAATCTTGAGTGAGTGGTGCAACAGCCAACATCATGTTGTGACAAATGACTCTGATGAACTGGTTCTTTTTGTTGAGTCAGTCAAAAAGATTCACAAAACTAGCTTGTGAGTTAGTGGTTTGAATCAGACTCACTCAGGGAATCGTGAGTGAGTGATGCAACAACGAACAGCATGAGTCGTGATCTCTGATTCTTGAACAAATGACTCTTATGAACTGGTTCTTTTTAATGATTCAGTCAAAAAGATTCACAAAAATTGTTTGTGAGTTAGTGAATCAGACTCGTTTAGGGAAAAGTGAGTGATGCAACAACGAACAGCATGCGTCATGATGTCTGTTTCATGAACAAATTATTCTTACAAACTGGTTCTTATTAATGAGCCAGTCAAAAAGATTCACAAAACTCACTTGTGAGTTAGTGGTTTAAATCAGACTTACTGAATGAATCAAAAGTAAGTTTTGCAACAACAAACAGCATGAGTCATGATGTTTGTTTCATTAACAAATGATTCTTACGAACTGGTTCCTTTTAACGAGTCAGTCAAAAAGATTCACAAAACTTGCTTGTGAGTTAGTGGTTTGACTCAGACTTAGTGAATTGTGAGTGAGTAATGCAACAACGAACAGCATGAGTCATGATGTCTGTTTAATGAGTAAATGACTCTTATGACATTGTTCTTATTAATGAGTCAGTCAAAAATATTTACAAAACTCGCTTTTGCGTTAGTGGTTCGAATCAGACTTACTCAGTGAATCGTGAGTATGTAATGCAACAACGAACAGCATGAGTCATGATGTCTGATTTATGAACAAATGACTTTTATGAACTGGTTATTATTAATAAGTCAGTTAAAAAGATTCACAAAACTCGCTTGTGAGTTACTGATTTAAATTAGACTTAGTGAGTCGTGAGTGAGTTATGCAACAATGAACAGCACAAGTTGTGATGTCTGTTTCTTGAGAAAATGATTCTTACGAACTGATTCTCATTAATGAGTCAGTCAAAAAGAGTCACAAAACTTACTTGTGAGTCAGTGGTTTGAATCAGACTCACTCAGTGAATTGTGAGTGATGCCACAGCCAACAGCATGAGTCGTGATGACTGATTCATGAACAAATGACTCTTATGAACTGGTTCTTTTTAGTTAGTCAGTCAAAAAGATTCACAAAACTCACTTGTCAGTTACTGATTTGAATCCGACTCACTCAGTGAATTGTGAGCGAGTTGCAATACTGAGTCACCACTGATTAATTTGTTCAGTTATGTTTGATTTTACATATATATTGTAACATTTTGAATAAATATTCTAACAAAACAGAGTGATATTTATGTGATACAAATACAATCAAGATCAAACGGGAACTACACCACTTGTGAAAAACAGTCTTTATCTGGCAATTTTGTAAACTTAAAAAGACATTTGGCTCCTAAATGTTTCATTTCACAAGCTCCCTAGCCATTTTCTAAATCTGAGGTCCTGCATATATGGGGCATAGATATCAAGCATGTCTTTTGTTTTGAACATTTGATTTCCTAGTCATATTGAGATGCAAAATTGGTGCATTATGTAGGGTAGGCGCTATAGGATTAGCACATGTAGGACAGAAATTGGTATTTTCACTTGACACTTTGTTCTGTAATGCCATGAGGAAGCCTTTATCTTAAGCCAAGGTTTATCCTTTGATTCCAGTGTGTGGTTGTGTAATTCCCCCAGTAAAATAAAAATGTTGACATTTAATTACAGTGGAAGCCCTCCTACCGGCATGTTAAAAACAGACATGTAGTAAAGCCTTCAGGTACACGCTTCCTATTTTTACTCTCATTTCTCAGTGAACACTAAACCCAGGCTCAGAATAGACAAATAAAGACGGCATATAGAAGAAAAGCTGGTGGCAGACTGTTACATAGCTACCTGGCCTTCTCTTATCACTGTAATAAAATTCACATTTTATACCCCTATATAAACAGATGTTCCTTTAAGTTACGCAACAACAGAGAAAATAGAAAAGCGAATAAGAGTCATATGTGTGCTGAAACTCGTGAACACCTTTAATTTGAGGACGAGGCGATAAACGGAGGAATAGACCTATTGCAAATCGTTTCAAGGAAGGGCTTGATTCATCATTGTGTTTTATGGCGCCGTTACACGGGCTGGGTTTGTCGCAGGTGGCGTGTCTCGATAACTGTATTTCACCGTAATTATCTTCAATCTGATTCGACTGATTAGACACTCCTTTCATTTTCTTGTTCGCTCTCATCGCCTGCCTGCCTGCGGTCACTCATATTAGACGCAATACTTTGTGTCTCATTTCAGAGCTGAAGAGATGGTTATTGGAAGACTGTGCGGTTCCTAAATGACAGAAATGATGAATAAGATGCTCGTGGTCAAGTTGACTACAAATGTTATTGAGCAAGGCCAGCACACCGCTGTAATGAAACCGAAACTCTTCCGTCTCTCCCAGAAGAACGGCTCGGCTATTATTCTAGTGAAACACACTCTGAAAGGTGCACCAATTAAACAGGCTTATTTTTCAGGGTTATCACTCTCAAGCTGTTTCTGCAGCTCGCTTTGATTGAATCCAAGCACATTCATTGTGGGAATTTAAGTGCTCGCTCTCTGATAAGTATGTGAATTATTGAAATGCGCCTGTTCGTACTGGACCCGATTCTGTCTGTGTCACTTGTGAGAAGGCAAAACCTCGCCAGACACGAGTTGTCAATAATTCAGACTTGGGTTGTGAAGTGCAGTCTGATTCAGATCTAATTTTTCTTCCTCTTGTCCTGTGAGATGTCTGAGTGGCAGATTTGCTGTCTGGTGCCTGACTATGTCTTTCTCAGCATGGAGAGTAAAACTTCAGAATAGCAATGCATTGTTTCAGCACAGAGAATAAGACTGCAGAATAGCAATGCATTATTTCTCAGTGCCTTTATTTCACAGCTTGAAAACCAGATAAAAATTTACTAAGATAAATGGTAGTTTTATTAAAACTGTATTGTAGCAAGGGATAAGTCACAGAAACTTAGGAGCTTCAAGTCTTTTAAAAACATTCCAGGATTTTTCTCCATATAATGGACTTTAATGGGGATCAGCAGGTTGAAGGTCTAAATTGCAGTTTCAGCGCAGCTTCAAAGGGCTCTACACCATCCCAGCCGAGGCTCTTATATATCGAACCAACATCGTTGTTTTACCTTTTATTGTAAAAGGCGTTCACTTTGTAAACACTGGGTCGGAACTGCAATTTTGGACCTTCAACCCGTTGATCCCCATTGAGGTCCCTTATATGGAGAAAAGTCCTGGAATGTTTCTTCAAAAACCTAAAAAAAAATTTTTTGACTGAAAAAATAAAGACATGAACATCTTGGATAACATGGGGTGAGTAAATTATCACAACCCAATGCAGTGCAAAATTCAAAATACAGGTAAAACACCTGTAAGGAATCAACCTGGAGAATTCCTTCATATTAATACAGTACATTGTGCCCCCTTTTTTTAACTGTAACTGTAAATTTACAGATAATGTACTCACCCCCTTGTCATCGAAGATGTTCATGTCTTTCTTCAGTCATAAAGAATTTATTTTTTAAGGAAAACATTTCAGGATTTCTCTCCATATAGCAAAACGATCTGTTGGACTCTAAAAAAATTACAATTTATATACTTTTTAATCTCAAACACCTGTCTTGTTTAGGTCTACCTGTACTGTTTTTCCAGCTTCAAGACAGTTAGGGTATGTCGAAAAATTCCCATCTGATTTTCTCCCTCAAATTCAAAATCTTTCTACATCGCTGCAGAAGTACCGACCCAGTGTTTACAAAGTGAACGTGCAAAAAAGGTGAAACAGCGATGTAGGACGGTTTTGAAGTTGGAGGAGAAAATGAGATGGGAGTTTTTCGACATACCCTAACTGTCATGAACCGGAAGAAATAGAGTTCAGGCATATCTAGACAAGACAAGCATTTGAAGTTTAAAAAGTATATACATAGTCATATTTTTTCAGAAAATGACTGATTAGGTAAGACCCTTCTTCCTCGACTGGGATCATTTAGAGCCCTTTGAAGCTGCATTTAAACTGCATTTTAGAAGTTCAAACTCAGTCCACCTTATGGAGAAAAATCCTGAAATGTTTTCCTCAAAAAACATAATTTCTTTACAGCTGAAGAAAGAAAGACACAAACATCTTGGATGACAAAGGAAGTGAGTACATTATCTGTAAATTTTTGTTCTGGAAGTGATCTTCTCCTTTAAGAGTCTGAACATTTTTCAGATAATATTTTAAATATTTGTGACTAGCTGATTTTGAAAATATGTACTTTTTATCATCCCTCACTCTGACGATATCCCCAAATCATGAGCTAAATCCTTTCAGTTTTGTTCTCTTACTTCAAGAAAATCACCTTTGGAATTTTATCTTCCAGAGACTTTGTGAGAAACAGAGCTGCTAATGTAGAGAGAGAGAAAAAAAAATGAAAGACGAGGCTTTGAGACATGAAAAGAGAGGTGGAGAGGAGAGCGAGCCAGACTTAAGTGGATGTTGTGGTTGATTGCCACGGAGGTGAACATTCCTCCGTATAGGGGACAGAGTTGCCATGACTTTGCAAACTCTGCCTTGTGCTTGTTTAACAGCCCCCTAACCTCTGTCATTTCTCTCGCTCCTTCTTTCATTTCTTTGCCTCATCCTTCCACCAGTTTCCAAGGCTCCCGTCGTGTCTCTGTTCCCTACCCACATGAGGTAAAGGTCCCAGGCTTTTGCCGTAATTACAAGAGTTTGAGTGGCACTAAAGCCCTCACTAGGTTTGATTGGATGAAGGGCCCATTAGAACTAAAATGGGCCCCTGCTCCAGATGGAGTGTGTGTGAAAGGCTTCGTAGCTTCTTGAGAGGGAGACTAATGCCGCCTGCACCGATTACATTATGTGGAGAGCGTGGAGGTGATAATGAGGCTGCGGATGAGCGCAGAGGGCTGGAGGGAGCAGCCCTTACTCGGGACAGGTGTGTGTGAGACGCGACACATCTGACCACGGCACATCCTCATGTGGGGAGAGGTAGATTGAAAGAGAGGAAAAGGGGAGTGGATGAGAGGCATTTTTAGAGGCTTACAAACCATCTCTAATCCCAGTTTAATATGCAGAGACAACTTTATATAAGCAGAAAATATGTAAACGCCATGGCTCTGTGGAAAAATGTCCAAACATTGTTAAGTTTGTTGAAGCATCCCGACCAGCTAAACATAGCAACAATAGACAGCTGATGGTGTGTGTTTGTTTGCCAATCGTAGACAAGACCTGCATCAAATTTGCATATTTCCTTACTATATTATTGGTGAAAAACAGTATGTGACAAAAAAGTATGTCCAAATTCACAGTACTCATAAAAGAGTTGAAAAAAAGTACTTGGATGGCCTACTTACGGTGAGATTCTGAAGCATCCATGCGTACAACGGACATTTTACTATCCTATGAGGCCACAAGTGACACAATTGATGCTGGTTGGTCACGTGATATTGACAAAATGGTGAATGTAGTGCGTCCATACTACACAAATTCATACTATATGAGCAATTATACAGAACTGGTGCCAATATCAGTCCCACAACCAAAAATTTAAAAAGCATTTAAGTACTCAAATCGTAGATGTTTACTAAGATCTTTTTATTATCTATTGAAACCCACATTAATATTTAAAATATAAATATACATAAAGTCATCATTTAGTGGGTACTTTCAATTGGGAGGTGGCTGTCCCAAACCCTAACCCCTAAATTTCAGTTTATGAAACTGATATTGAAATAATTTTTGCATTTAATTCCATTGTTGATTTTAAAAATATCTTTTTGACTTTTTAAAAAAGTTAAAAAATATATTTCTTTTATATTTTCTTTATTATGACACTTTATGTAAAAAAAAGTGTCCCGCATTTTCACGTCACTACCGAAACAGTGTATAATTTAATCCAGGGTTGTAAAAATTCCGTCATAATCTATTATTACCTGTCATTATAATTTTCATATTTTAAGTAGAATAAAACATTTAACTGCTTTTATTTTTGTTCACATTTTCATTTTTAATCATGAACCTAAGTTACAGGATGACAGCGCAGTTTAAAAACAACAAAATACGCTAGGGCTGGGTAAACAAAAAAAATCGATTTTTCGATTTTAATAGATTCTCATTTTAATTAACCAAAATCGATTCTTAAATCACAACTGATCTTTTGGTCTATGCTGTTTTCAGTTGATGAATAAACAAATAGGAATAGGTTAGTGTTACTTTTGATATCAAACAACGTCTCAGATTTCAACTTTTGTCCATTTCGTTAGGAAATTCAAGCAATAAATACCGTTTTGGTGCTCTTTAACGTGGCGTGATAGATCGTTGTAACTGCTGTGTACAGGCCTGTGCGTAATCAAACGCATTGGAAAACATTCGCGATAGTACCGTTTTTGTTTTGGATCCAGCGCTCTGCTGCTGCACTGGAGCGCACTCGCCACCAACTGGACAGGGGTGGGAATTACAGCTACAATTTTACGATAGATCACACTCAGTGTAATCTGTCAAAATGACGGACGGCCCTCAGATTTCTGTCACTGATAAAAAAATTCCGTCAATGACGGACAGTTTCCGGTCAACGCGACCTCTGGTGTCACTCCAATAACTACATGGTGTGAATAGATAGGCCCTATTATTCTGAGGTAAATGTGTTCAAATGTCTGAAAAATCTGTGTAACTTTAAAGAATGTCACTACCGAACACTATTTTCCTATGATTAAACACTTTTTTAGGATTTATTCCATTACATTTAGATGGAACTTATATGTGTGGAACTATGCTAGCTAACCAGCATCTTTAAGCTAGGTTTAAAAGTATCTAAAATTGTCAATACTGAAACTTTGGTGAAGTTGAAGTTTGGTGAAATTGTCACTACTGTAACAGACTTAAATAATGTCATCATTGTTTCGGTAATGACAAAATGAAACACATAATCCTCATATTTGGGGAAAAAAAAAACAAATTTTTAGTATCTTATATGTTTTAGTAGTGTTTTAGTATGCAAGTTATTCAGTAATGTGATGTAGTAGCTATCAAAACATTACTGTCACTACCGAAAATGTGCTGTCATGACCAAAACATGGGACGTTTTGTCAAAAATAAAGTATACTGAATGATCAACTAAGATGTTAAGATGTGTTTCAGTAGTGACAAATTTGGGGAGAGGACAAATGTTTCAAATCTTTGTGAAAATACAATATGAGAATTAACTGCACAATTACTAGAAATGTGTACCATGGATATTATAAAATTTGCATACATACAGAATTTGTGGAAACAGATACATTTTGTTAAGACTTTTCCAACTCTCTTTTGAACCAATTCTGTAGAATGGCCCATTTACAACATACTTTTTTAGCAGTCGCAAAGTAATTACTTATTACTAAGTACCTACTCAAGATAGTATGTAATTTTGGACGCAGCCAAGGAATCCAGTCTGAAAACAATCAGATAGAAATCTGCACTCTGTAAGTGCTTTATAAAAATATTCTTTTGAATGTTGTAGTGCCAGCCAGAGTGATTTAAAAAAAAAAGAATTTAAGGGTTAGATCTCTTTTGGGAATGGATTTGATTATTTGGTAGAAGCATCTGGGCTTGCTGGAAGATCATGGTGATTACTTTGTTTTAAAACAGTCAATTTTGCAATTTTGTTTGGTGATGCTATAGTGGCACAGAAGTTACACACTTCACCTTACATTTTTATTATTTAGAATTGCTAAAGGACTGAATAAGATCCTACAACAAAATCCCAACCACAGATTTCACATGTGTTAAAATAACACATTTTTCTAGTCACCATTTCAGCAGTTTTATTGAGAAGCACAGTAAAGGTCAGGCAGGAAATCCTGCGTAGATGATGGAGAAAAATGATTGGGAAATGACCAAAATACCATAGTTGGGTGTTTCTTCAACTTCGAGCACTTTTATGTCCCAGGGGGTGATTTGTTAAAACAACAAAGTTAAGGTTTTTCTTTTGTTTTTTATATGAAGGCCAACTGCCTTGGAAACATTTCAGTATCCCTTCATTTATTTTTGCTGCTTTTCAAATGGATTTTATCTCAAGAAGACTCACTCTTTCAATACTGAAGTATGAAATTCCATTATAAACTATGAATGATTACACATTCAAATATTTACTTAAAGGTTTATTTTGTTTACTTAGGGGACAACAGTGTCAGTGGAGAGCTTGATATAAAATAATACAAAAAAAACAAATCAAGGTAAATATCATTTAAATAGAATATTTTCATAGTGTGTCATTTTTATTCAAGCTGTAATACATTTTTTTTTTTTAATTTCAAAGTTAAAATTGTTCAAATGTTCTTTCCACATTGTGGTAGGAACTTTCATGACCTTCAGAAAAAAAATGACAAAAATTCTTCTTTGACATTGTTAATAGAGAAATTAAACTACTGAGTGTGAATGTGTTTTAATTTTTTAATTCTAAATGTCCACAGGGCCAAAAGTGCCAGTGGTTGAAGAAACACACAGTTACCATGGTACATATTTGTAAGGGTAGAGAGAGGCTGGGGGAAAAAAGGAGGAAGAAAAGGCTGAAGGTTTAAAGGAGAACAGCGTGAAGGTCTCAGCACCTACACTACACAGTTCAATGGTCTGTGAAACAGTGGAGAATGGGAAGTTAAAGAGGCCAGTGTGCACAGCACCAGACTTGACGGAGGAGACTGGAGAGCAAGAGACGGAGGGAAGAATAACAAACAACTGAGGTATCTGAAGAATCACAAAGAAGAAAGAGCAACACATCAGAGAGGAGGCTAAAAGATCATGCATTCAGTGGGAACATTAAAGAAAGAGATAGAGCAAAGTGAGTAAGTAGTTGTGTGAAAACTAGTTGTGTAGGTGACTGCAATAAACAGCGAAAACATGGCACCATCACAAAGTGAGAACAAGTGATCAATGAGGACATTTTACTCCAGGCCACCCACCCGTCTGGAGCTGAGTGGCAGGTCAGGGGTGAACGCTCACACACACACAATCACAATTTCCCAGCCTTCTGATATGTCCACTGAAGCGCTCAACAGTGGGCTGCTAAATGAGCTTGCTAAATGGCTTCCTTTTTATTTTATGAATGGACCGTTTTAATGATATCCTTACTACTTTTCTGGGCCTTGAATGTGGTAGTTGCGTTGTTGTCACTCTAAAAAAATGCTGGGTTAAAAACAACCCAACTTGGGTTATTTAGCAACCCAGCGCAGAACACATGCTGGGTTATTTTGACCAAGCTGGTTGGGTTAAATATTTTTACCAAACACGCTGGGTTATTTTATTTAAGTCCTATTGTTTAAAAAGTATTATACTGCTGGTTTAAAATAGACTGGAACTTATAAAAACACACACCGAATTACTAGAGGCAACAGCAATAATCAAAAGATGAACATTTATTATTAAGTAAGAACACATGGACAAAATACAAGACAACCCTGGTGAAAAAAACAGCATATGCTGGTAGGTATGTTTTGATGCTGGTCCTTAGCTGGTTTATGCTGGTTTTTGCTGGCCCTTTGCTGGTCTATGCTGGTCATGTTGCTGGTCAAGGACCATCTTAAACCAGCACCAAAACATACCTAACCAGCATCCCAGCATCAAAACATACCTACCAGCATATGCTGGTTTTCTCACCAGGGAAATTGAATTTATTTGGGTGAATGCAGCATAGTTTACAATATAACATACATTTAAACTCATTTAACAAGCATTTTAAATGTAATATTTAAAAGTAGAATTTTAATTTTAGTGTATTTAACCATTCTCTGTAATCGCTTTTTACCGGAATAGCGCTAATTCTCATGCCGGTGTGTCGCTGAAATCTGAGCCGGTGAAGGGCTGCTGTTCGCCGGGATAACTGCGAAGTTCAGACCACGGCCTCGCTGAAAGATGCCATGACTGACTCCAAAAGCTGCCCATAAACAAACCGTACTGATATTAGAGAACATATTCTTAGATTAAACTCAGTACAATAACGAATAAAATCCATTTATTTGGAATGGCGCTCTCTCCTGTAGAGGACTCAAAAAGCCCGCTCTCTAACTCAGCAGCTGGGTTGTTTCATCAGAGACCGGCTCAATTCAACGGTTGGGTATAAAAAAAATCCAGCGTTTAAGACCCAGCAATTTAGTTACAGAAAAACAACCCAGCAGTTAGGTAAAAAATATTACCCAATAAAATGACCCAACAAGTTGAACCCAGCATTTGGGTTAAAAAAAAAAAAAAACAGCACCTGGGTAAAAATATTAAAAATAACCCAATAAAATGACCCAATGGGCTGAACCCAGCATTTGGGTTAATAAAATAACCCAGCATTTTTTAGACTGTATGCAGGCTCAGAAAGCTCTTGGATTTGATCATGAAGATGAACGAAGGTCTTACGTGTTTGGGGCGACATGAGGGTGAGTAATTAATGACAGAAATGTCATTTTTGAGTGAACTATCCCTTTAAGGTTAAAGTTGTCTGGAGAAACTTTGCTTTTCTAGTTAGCAGTTACAGTCATATATAAATTCAAAGTCTATACCTTACATTTAAATTCAAATAGCTGCACGCTGTATCAAATTCAGCATTCTGTATGCAGTCTCAGTTCAAACTGTGAAATTGAAAAGGAATTTAAAAGGTAGAGAATTACTGCTTGAATATAAAGAGAGGACCTGATTGAAACCCGCCACTTAACTTGGAAGGAACAGCACATAAACGAAGGTAATTACTTTACTGTACGCTCACAAAGCGATCTGCACCACTGTTACGGGTCAAGGGCGACACTGAGAGGAACAAATACATGGTCAGGCAATAGAGATTCCTCACAGAAAACACCAAACGTTAAATGATATATGCTCTCGACGATAATGATTATCTGGAGATTACTTTAAAAAACAAATCGAGGTGATCTGAGATGCGGGATTGATAAGCACTTCATACGTGGATCGGAGCCAGACAGTACAACACCATCCAACATTGCAGCGTCAGCACAACGCTGTCCCCCTTCCCAACCCGAGAACAATGAATTCAGGCTTGGAAGGGAACCTTTGATCTTGGATAATTAGTAAGCGGTAAATAAATCTTCATTAGCCGTAATGAATTTACACCACCAAACAAAAAACATCAAAAAGTTGCTGGTAATTCTGCAATTAAAATCTCAGAGCACGCCTCGAGGACGAGGGCAGCGCTTGTGAGTATGCGCTTGCGGTGTTTAGACTCCGTATTGTTTGGTAAAAAACAAAGTCTCGGCCGTGAGGTCATCTTGTTGTTGTTCTAGCGATGCGGAGAGTTTGTCCTTCCAGGGCTGGCGGGCGGAATTGGCCCGAGGCTCCGATAGCAGGAGATTACTTCCTCTAACAATGGATTACGTTTCCGAGATTGTCTCGGTTCGAGAGGCGTGCGCGAGGTGCTGAGACATCCCGGACTCGCGACCTTGACGACGGGTGATTGCGGGAACTCAGCTCCTGGGAGCTCTTAGCGAGAATAGGAAAATGCATAATAAGACAGGAAGGTTTTTAGTCTGAATGAATGCAGGCGTGACTGTGGCTGTGCAGGAGATTTGGAAGTCTTGTTTCTTGTACCCCTGAGACCAAACCTGGAGCGCTCGACAATCTCGCAACTCATCTGAAAAAGAAATAATGTTATCATCTCTCGCACGCGGGTGGGATGACTCACGTCCCCCTCCAGCCTCGCCTGCAAATCGCATTGAGGTGCAAGCTGTTATATTAACAGTAATTTCTGATGCAAACACACAAATCTGTATGATTCGCTTTTGGAGGTAAATATCGGCCTCTAGCACCTCGGGGAAGAGTGGAATTCGTCTGTATATACCGCTTTAATTACCCATGATTCTCCTTCACCTTATCTGTGTTCAACTAATGAAGCTCTGAGGAACGCGACTGGCTGCTACAGGAAATTGTCTAATTAAAAAAAGATTGCTTATATTTGGAAGATGGATGGCAGCGGAAGACTCGCAGAGTGACATTTATGTCCGTACGTGAATATTCAGACTGTTGATGTTAAAGGAAGTTTCTGGTTACAGTATAAAGATGCAGGTGGTTGTTTCAGGGTAAAAAATTACTTGAAAATGAAGATTGTGTTATTATTGATTAGATCAGTTCATCAGTAGTGTCCAAAACATCATTGGAACCCATTTTAAAGTTTCAAAAGTGTCATGACATGGATATTTTGATTATTTTAATATGTTCCTTGGGGTTTAATTATAATGTTAATGTTTTTTTTTTTCCACAACACAAATATGTGGGAAAATGATTATAAAGGACCTCGTGACGGGATTGGTACTCGTGTCGCCGCGAGCACAGTTGTGCTATATGTCGGCGCACTAACCACAAGGCTGTTGGTGCCAGCAAATAATGTGTCTTTGTGAACTCTCTATGACACTGTGCCTCGTTTACAAAACAAAACGCTCCAGACATTACTCTGACACAACCCACGATGCCATTAAAAATAAAAAATCCACTTTTTCCTTTCGCGGGGATCCTTCTGACATCTGTACAAAGACGCGAACGAGCTGTTTAAACCAAACGCATCAAAGCGAACGTCATCATTCTCTCACTCCATTAACGGCAGACTCGAATGTGCATGGACTGTGTCAGAAAGTGAACGTGCATCTGTAATTTCTATTTGCTTTTGATGCCTCTGTATTGTATATGAGTGTTTTGACAACATAATCAAAATAAAACAGTAATTTCCAGACAAAGCGTTATGAAATAATTCACTTACCGTTTGTGATGCAGCTGCAGTCTGATCTAATTCTGCTTTATCTTTTAACAAATGTTTCTTTGTCAACTCTCCATGGGATGCTATTAAAAATAAACAATCCATTTGTTCCTTACACTGGGATCCTTCTTATATCTGTACAAAGACTTTTGTGTTTTCCTCAAAAAACATAATTTCTTTATGACTGAAGAAAGAAAGACATTAACATCGTGGATGATAAGGGGGTGAGTAAATTATTTGTAAATTGTTCTGGAAGTGGACTTCTCCTTTAAGAGACTGAATGCCAGTGGGCGGGGCCTATGGTGAGAAGAAGACTATTCGTCGATGTGTTGCTCTGGAGGCGGTATTTATGGAGACTATTGTGCCTGGGTGACCTCATCTTGCACCTCAGATTCAAACAAGCCATTTTTGGAGCATTATTAAATAAATGCTTAGTTTATAATATGAAGGAGGTTTTAAGAAACTTGCACGATTTTTAGTTTTTAACACTGCAGAAGATCTTATATGCCAAAAGATCAAGGCAAATTTGATTTCTCATGTCATGAACCCATCAAAAACCCATCTTCTTCTTTCAAAATAGCTTTCTTCTTCCACAGAATAAAGTCGTGCAATTTTGGAATGAGTAAATGATGACAGAATTTTCATTTTTGGGTGAACTATCTTTTGAAGGAAGGTCTCATTTTGAGGCAAATCTCTCTGAGCTTGCTGGAAATGGCAGTATGAAATTGTTCTTGCTTCATGTCCTGGAGGTAAAGTCAGGCTGCTGATCTGACATCCGTATGGATTTTTTTTCATATTAAGCTTTTCAACAACACTAACTCTCTCTCTCTCTCTCT
>JAHKKF010518623.1:0-16051 GCA_019740295.1 Labeo calbasu
ATTATTATTATTATTATTATTATTATTATGTTGAAAGCAGCAGAGTATAATTTTCTTTGATGAATAGAAAGTTCAGAAGAACAGCTTTTATCTGAAATAGAAATCTTTCGTAACATTATAAATGTCCTTATCATCATTTTTGATCAATTTAGAGCTAATCTAAATAAAAGCATTACTTTCTATAATTTCTTTCCCAAAACAAACAAATAAACAAATTATACTGGCTCCAAGCTTTTGAACAGCATAGTGTATAATGTTACAAAAGCTTTTCATTTTTAAATAAAAGCTGATCTCACGATCTTTCTATTCATCAAAGAATTCAGATTTACTTAACTGTTTTAAATATTATTGTTATTATTATTATTATTATTATTATTAATAATAATAATAATAATACACCTGTTTCTTGAGCAGCAAATCAGCATATTAGAATAATTATGTGACACAAGACTGGAATAATGATGCTAAAAATTCAGCTTTGATCAAGGAACAAATTACACTTTAAAATGTATTCAAATAGAAAGCAGTTAATTTAAATAGTAAACATATTTCACAATATTACTGCTTTTGCTGTATTTTGTATCAAATAAATGCAGGCTTGGTGAGCAGAAGAGACATTAAAAAAAAACATTCAAAATCTGAATGTTTAAAATTTTTGACTGTTAGTGTACACATTAGTAATATAATACAGTTTGGCATGAATATCCTACATTTCTGCCACAATTCCACAGTTACTGCAACTACAGTAAATCCATTGTAAATGTAAGTGATTTGTGGATTGAAAAGAATTCTAACTGCATTGTTATCGCTGTTTCTTCTTTAAATTAGTTTAAATTACTGCGACATCCATGGTTTGTATCAGAGAGCTCTGCTCCAAACTCAAAACGCTTCTCACGAAATCTCACAGCACTGTTTAGTGGTCATGTGATTGAGATCAGTCAAAGAGTAAATGCATTTGTTCTGAGCTCACTCTGTGCTGTCTTTAGGCAGAGCTAATAACGGTCCGTGTGGCGGCACGGTTCACAAGTTGCGCTCTCCCGCTTTTGGTGCGTTTAGGAATTCTTGCGTTGTAAAGAAATGTCAGCCCACATGTTATCAAATTGTTATTGCTGTGTTTTACTGCTTCATTTGGTCAAAAATCTAATGCTGTCACCTTGTGTTGACGTTGTGAAAGTGCATATTTAAAAAATTATGTTTGGTGGGCCACAAATAATACATTTCAGTAGACAAGCTGTGGGCCGTTTGAAATTCATCTATGGGCCGGACTTTGGACGCCCCTGGATTACATGATTACATATTATTCACACAACGGCAAGACATTATTCATAATTCATTGATTCTTCCTAATTTCTCTTTCATCTTCTTTTAAATTTTCCTTTCTAAAATAGTTTACCGCATATATACATTCAGAAAGTCTGACTAGTCATTAGTCAGGTGGCGACATGGCATTTGACCATTGGATTTACAAAAATCATTTCAGGTTTAAGAACTGTTTCAACACTGCATCAACTACTGATGAACATGTTAATTTTTACTTGAATTATCACTCTGTTGGTTTTTAACCATGCATTATGAAGTCTTTTGTCTTTAAAGCTCATTAAAATGCATATATTCACCTTATTTCTTGTTTACATGTAATGCAGGCATTCCAAAACTTTTTGTCATCTAAACTTTATTCACCAAATATTAACTTTAAGTACCCTTGAGATTTCAAAATAAATATTTCAATAATTATCACATTTGCATGTTCATGGTTTCTTTGATGTTAATTAATGGTCACATTCATTAAAATAGAACTTGGTCTTGTTTGAGCTGCCCGGAGGCGTTGCAAATATGGCCACTGAGTGAACAGACTTTCCTTGAAAGGGACTTTGTTTTTAAATGATTTATTTTAATTTAAAAAAATGTATGATTTAACTCATTGTTAGCTTTTCATTAAACTTACAAACTGACTTTACAAACCCCAATTTGGAAAACCTTGATGTGGTATAATGTTTAATGCACTTCATGTTGTAAATTACAATGAATGGAACCTATTTTCTTTCTCTTTGCATTTTTTGCATCATGGTTCAAGATAATCCTATTTAAATCAATTTGATAAATAAGTTAAGTGAAAAGTAATCTGATTACATTAACATAATCCGTTACATTACACGTTTTAGGTACTGAGTACAATTTTTGTCATGTAATCTGGAATCAGTAACGGATTACAATTTGTAAGTAATCTACACAGCTCTACTTTCCAGTGAGCTGACCACTGAACTAGGGAGCTGATTGAGACTTAGATCTGAGATTTAGTTTGGATTGATTTTTCTTTGTTATTGTCCAAACAGAAAAACTCTTGCTGAAATCCTAAATTATAACGATGGCGTTTATTAAGGAGGAGAGCGAAGACCTGAAGATTGAAGAAACATTCAGAGTCCAACATGTAGACGCTGAGCAACAAACAGGTTGGTTTTCATTCTCATTTGATTCTTATTAAAACGCCAGGCTCTAAAGGAATGCATGATGCATATATTTTTGTTCAATCAATAATAATTTTATTTCAGTCCTCTAAGACAGTATTTCACAAAAAATAAATGAACATAGATGATGAAAAAGGTGTAGGCCGAAGCCTTGCTTATGCCTACCCTTTATACATTATTAACTGATGAACGACACTTTTTACTAAATTAGATAACACAAGATAAACAAAATTACATAAAATACAGGGCTCGACAATAAGGAGTGCCCGATGGCCCGGGGCCAGCGTGAAAGATGCTCTGGACAGTTCGGGCCACTACCGCAATGTCACGAAAGTTTATCATTTGCACGTGTTTTTAACCTTGATAATTTCACATTTTAAGCGATCACAGAGAGATGCGTCTCTGACGGACAAATGGCTTACAAAAGTATTCGCTTTGTACCGTTAGCTTTAACAATGATCAATACATACATACTTTATGCAGTGGAGACAGATGCACCTATCGACCGGACATTTTTTAACCGATCTCTTGTTCTGGGCTTGCACACGAACTGCATGCAATCTTTCAAAATGTCTTGTGTGTGGAAAATTACGAACTCTTTAGACATCCGTTTACAGAGGCCAGAGACGCTAAAGATGAACGCAAAGAGAAAGAAATACTGTAGCAGGCAGACCAAGATCACGGCGCACAATGCACGAAATATTATCCTTAATATTGAAACTGTGTTTTATGTGAATGTATCTATGAGGGGGAACTGACTGTTCACATGGCGTTTTCTTTTCATTTGCCCATGTATGATGTATTTAAAGTAGCGTTCATAAGCAGGCTCTGCTTTGTTTACAGCGGTAATCATACAAACGTAATATCGCTCTCATTCCATAATCGCCACCTGCTGGATAAGACTGAGTTTGCGTTCTTTCTGCTGTTTTTCCCAAAAGTATCTTTTTTTTTTTTTTAATAAAATATTAATAATAATTAACATTTTTTTGAACAAACAAATAATGTTTGGACTTTAGCTAGGCTAGTAGGTTTAGGTGTGGTATTGAAATTCGTATGTAAAATTTTGGTGTCATATAAGCTTATTTATTCAAATAAAAGATAACATGAGTCAAAAACAATGATATCAGCAACTATTTAATTTTTTTTTGTGGTAGGGCCAGTGAAAATTTTGACAGGGCAAGTAAAAATTTGAACCACTGGCCCGAGTAGAAAAATCCTTAGCGTTGAGCCCTGAAACATTTCTCAAAATGTACATACATAATTCCTAACATATTTGATAACAGAAATACACATTCCAACTATTACTTCAATATTTAAACTGATACATTGACATACTTTTTTTTTTTTTTTTATTACTCAGTCATAAAATTATTTAGTACCTTGCATTTATACATTGTACTTCACTTCGCAAATTTATAAGAGTTTTAATTCCTTATTTCCTTTTTTTTCCACATATTAACCTCTTTGACAGATATACACAACAACTAAAAGTTTATTCATTACTTTTGAGTGTTTTGATATTACCATTAGCTTTGATGACCTGGACACACCGGGGGGCCGGTTGCTTCTCCATATACAATAGTAGTGGCTTCAGTTGTGTTGATGTTCAAATATTTACGGATTTTTACAATTTTGTTTTTAAAGGGTAAAATTGTAATAGTTATAATAGCATTATGGTATTTAGTCTATTAACATTGTTACTTCTCCAGGGCCTCTAGGGGTAAGGGAGACGTTTTTACATAAATTAAATTAACCCAGATTTTGTTTAACCCTTTGTTACTGATAAAATAACCACAAAACAGAAGAATTCCAATGCAAAATTGTGCGTTTATTACAAATATGAAACTGAAAACAATCAGTTGGGGAGGAAAGAATTAAAAGTATACAGACAAAAGGGGAGAAATTAAACACCGAACCAGAGAACTGGACTTGAGCGGAGCTAAATCAAAGAAAAGAATAAAACAAAACCCCCACTCTCACTGAAACCCCAGTCTCAATAAACTACCTACAAACCAAAAAAAAAAACCAAAGAAAGTATTTTCTTCAGCGCATTACGCACCCTACATAAACTATTCCAACTAACCAAAGCAAAAATACAACGCAGCATCCGCTTCTTACCTAATGTACTAACAGCAGGTGTTTCCTAGATGAATGCAAAATGTAAGTCACATGACATGCTTCCCTAGTTACTGCTTCTTCGGCCAGCGATCACAAACCATTTCAACTAATCACTTAAGAAATCAAAAATAACACAAACAAACAAAAATAATAAACCAAATCATCGAACATTTCAGAGCAAAAATGTTATTAACGAAAAACAAACTTCAACAACGAGGGAGTCATAATCCAAGTAAGCACGCCAAAACCAGCGTGAACAAAAAACAAAGACTCCACAATAATCCCCATTCTCCTCCCCTTCTGCTTCCGGTTGGCATAGCCTTTTAACTTCCCGCATAACGTATATCCTCCCTGTCATGATAACAGGCAACCGCCTCTGCCAATAGCATCTTCCTAAGAGTTAATAGCGGAGAGAGAAAACGAAAGTAAAAGAAGACAATGGCCCATCCCCTCAGGGCACGTAACAAACACATTTATTTTTTATAAATAGAAATGCACCAAACTGCATAACAAAAATATTTCTGGCCTATATTTCATTACTCCCTTACATTTACATTCAAAATCACTACCAGTGAAGTTTTCTAACAGTAAGATTTTAATGAAGGAGTCTCTTTTACTCACCAAGCCTGCATTTATTTGATCCAAAGTACAGCAAAACAGTAAAATTTCGTAACAGTAAAAATCTATAACGATAATTATTGTGATATAATTTTCCTCGATAAATCGATACAAAGAGATATAATTTTTATGTGCCAAAAGCGGAACGAAACGGCGAGACTCATTTGAATGGCGCCACACAGACCGTTTATCCACTCGGACCAAAGTTCAAACTGCCGTGCTGCGCGAGCTCACTAGAGAAGGTGCATTTATGTGGCGCGGACGCGCCTGGAAAAACCGCGTCGCTTCCCTTATGAGCGCAGCTGGTGCGCGCCTACATTTGAAATGACAAACTTGAGCGCGCAAAAGACGCGATATGTGAACGGCTCCGTCACACAAGCACTAAACAACGCTGCGAGATCCAGTGTGAAACAACTGAATTCAGCGACGAACACAAATGACTCACATTGATCACAATCACATTGAATTTTATTACAAGAGTAAATAATGGTATATAATTATAGTATGTGTTTGTGATTTAAGCTATAGCATGTGTGCTTTTATACTGACTGTTTTTAGACCACAGTTTTTCATACAAATAGGCTACCTATAAAACCATGTAGTTGTATTTTTACCATGGTATTGAGGTACCGTTATGTGTGGTTTTAACTATTTATCATGATTTAAAATGTATGCTTACTACTATGGGAGACCAATGCTTAATTAAAAAAAAAAGAAAACTGGGTCAGAATAAATTTAACCATATAAAACTGAGGTTGCTACAATTTTTATAGATTAGTAATTGATAATGAACAAATTTACATCTGCATTTTGTACAACTTTCACTTTGGAGCAAAAATCTGACTTTAAACTTGAAAGAAATAAAGATTTGAAATTTATCGTGATAATCATCAATATCGACCGATATGAAAAAATATTGTGAGAATTTTTTTTTGCCCATATCGCCCAGCCCTATATTTAAAATAACTGTTTTCTATTTGAATATATTTTAAAACATGACTTATTCCTGTAATTTCAAAGCTGATTTTTTTTTTTTTAGCATCATTACTTCAGTCACACGAGCCTTCAGAAATCATTCTAATATTCTGATTTACTGCTCAAAAGACATTTGCTATTATTATTGTTAAAAAACAGCTGAGTGGATTTTTTCAGGTTTGACAGCATTGATCTGAAATAGAAATCTTTCGTAACATTATAGATGCCTTTATCACCACTTTTGATCAATTTAAAGTATCCTTGCAAAATAAAAGGATTAATTTCTGTAATTTCGTTCAGGAAAAAAAAAAAATTATACTGACTCCAAGCTTTTGAACAGTATAGTGTGTAAAGTTACAAAAGCTTTAATTTCAGATAAATGCTTATCTTCAGATCATTCTATTCCTCAAAGAGTCCTGAAAAAATGTACTTAACTTTTAAATATTGATAATAATAACAATAAACATGTTTGTTATTGATGATAATAATACAGTTGATGATATTGATGACAATGAAGCCGAAATATTACGAGAATGTTGAAACTACGAGAATAGTCTAAATATTACGAGAATAAAGCCGAAATGCTACGAGAATAAAGGCAAAATTATGAGAATAATGTAGAAACTAGGAGAATATTCTAAATATTACAAGAATAATGTCGAAATTACAAGAATAAAGTTGAAATACTACGAGAATGAAGGCAAAATTATAAGAATAGTCAAAATATTATGAGAAGAGTCAAAATACTACAAGAATAAAGGTGAAATTACGAGAATAGTCTAAAAAATTACAAAAAGTCAAAATATTACCAGAATAATTTCAAAACTACGAGAAGAAAGCCGAAATACTATGAGAATAAATGCAAAATTAAGAGAATAGTTGAAATACTACAAGAATAAAGTCAAAATACTACGAGAATAAAAGTAAAATTATGAGAATAGTCGAAATATTACGAGAATGTCAAAACTATGAGAATAAAGTCGAAATGCTACGAGAATAGTCAAATTACTATGAGAATAAAGGCAAAATATATCAAAATATTAATATTTTGTATCGTATAGGCCAGGAGTCACCACACTTGTTCCTTGAGGGCCGGTGTCCTATAGAGTTTACCTCCAACTTTCCTCAAATCACCTGCCTAGAAGTTTCAAGTATACCTAGTAAGACCTTGATTAGCTGGTTCTCTTGATTAGCTGGTTCTAACTCTGCAGGGACACTGGCCCTCCAGGACCGGGTCTGGTGACCCCTGGTATAGGCGTTTCTTCCAGACAGATCCAGCGTTTTGGGAGAGTGAAACCGATATTTTTTTGAAACCGGGTCTCAGAGTGGATAAATCTGAAAACGGCACCCCTTGCGTTTTCGTGTGTACAGTGAATCCATATATTTTCTGAAACGATGATGTCATCAGCCCACATCTCGCCCCTAGTCAGACACCGAAACGCCACGTAAAATCAACAAAAACATGAACAAACACTGAACGATTGTCTTTCTATTAACTAACATTAACACAGATGAATAAATATATTGTTTCGTGTTTGTTTGTATACCACATGCAAGGTTTATAGTTTTAAAGTTTTTAGTGTGTCTCTGTAGCAGAATTACAGCACCACATAGTGTTCTGGCATTTATACTACATTGTTTTGTGTCGGTTTTGTGGTTTCGTGTGGACTTTTTTTTTTTATTGTATAGCAGCAGTATGCTTTCGTGCTTATAGCAGCATACATATTTGAACTATTTTGTTGAGCTCTCATCCAGCTATGTTGAGGAGTCATTTTATGCTATTTGTACAGCAGCAGTATGTCTTAAATACTCATAGCACCACATCACCATATGCTTTGTCAGTAAGAAGTTCCTGCAGCAGCAATACTTTACAACTACAGTAATAACCAACAGCAGCAGCAGGAGCGTAGCAGATCTATTCCGCCAAGACCAAATGCGTTAACATTGTCATATCCATTACCATGCTAAACTTTTCAGAGTTGTCGTGACAGAAATGTTGGTAAATGTTTTGATGTCTGTTTCTTTGTGCTGTTTAACTGGGTTAACTTTCATTTGGCCTTTTTTTTTTTTTTTTTTTTCACTATAGACCTCATGCTGCTGAAAGAGGAGTGCATGGTACCGAATGAAATGGAAGAGAAAGAACTAAACAAGCCTCATCATGACTTTATAACTGGAGAAAAATCTTTCAGTTGGCTACCGACTGAAAAAACTCTCTCACAGAAAACGGCTCATAAAACAGGAACTAAAAGTAGTTTCACAACTTTTCACTGTGAAAAGAGTTTCAGTGAACATGGAAACCTTAAAGTCCACATGAGAGTTCACACTGGAGGGAAACCTTTCACCTGCCAACAGTGTGGAAAAAGTTTAAATAGAAAAGGAGACCTTAACAGGCACATGAGAATTCACGCTGGAGAAAAACCTTTCACCTGCCCTGAGTGTGGAAAGAGCTTTACTCAAAAAGTAAACCTTAAAATCCACATGAGAGTTCACACTGGAGAGAAGCCTTACCCCTGCAAACAGTGCGGAGTCAGTTTCAATCATGAAGGAAACCTTTACAGGCACATGAGAGTTCACACTGTAGGGAAACCTTTCACCTGCTCCGAGTGTGGAAAAATATTCAATAGAGAAATAAACTTCAATAACCACATGAGAGTTCACACTGGGGAGAGCCGTTTCACCTGTCAACTGTGCGGAAAGGGTTTTATTCAAAAAGTAAACCTTAACAGGCACATGAGAATTCACGCTGAAAATGAGCCTTACACCTGTCAACAGTGTGGACAGAGTTTTACTCAAAAAGTAAACCTTAAAATCCACATGAGAGTTCACACTAGAGAGAGTCATTTTATCTGCCAATTGTGTGGAATAAGCTTTATTAAAAAAGGGCTCCTTAATAAACACATGAGAACTCATGAGAAGCCTTATGTGTGCCATCATTGTGAAAAGAGTTTCAGCCAAAAAGGAGAACTTAACTGCCACTTGAGAATTCACACTGGAGAGAAGCCTTACACCTGCCCTGAGTGTGGAAACGGTTTCAAACAATCTGGGTGCCTTAAAGTGCACATGAGAACTCACACTGGAGAGAAGCCTTACACCTGCAAACAGTGCGGAGTCAGTTTCACTCACAAAGGAAACCTTTACAGGCACATGAAAATTCACACTGAAGGAAAGTCTTTCACCTGCCAACAGTGTGGAAACAGTTTCATTAGAAAAGGAGACCTTAAAGCCCACATTAGTGTTCACACAGGAGAGATTCCCTTCACTTGCCAACAGTGTGGAAAAAGTTTTACTCTAAAAGGAAACCTTAACAAGCACATGAGAAAATTACACTGCATATCTTAAAAGCAATCTTGATCAACACCTGAGGATTCATTTGAGAGAACTGTTTGTTATCAACGTAATAACGTTATGATGTGGAGGAAGCTCAGAAGTGAAGACCAGGAGACTCTGGTGTACATTCAGCAGGATTCTATATTGAGAAGGTGCTCGATCTCGGACTTGGACTCGGACTAAAGTCTAAGCTTGAGTCCAATTATTAAAAATGGGTTAGACGTGGACTCAGACATTTTGGGCTCATGATGTGGACTCAACTATACTGTAAAATTCCTGTGTAACATTAAAGTAATAGTTGACCCAAAAATGAAAATTCTGTCATTAATTACTCACCCTCATGTTGTTCCAAACCTGTAAGAACTTTGTTCATCTTCAGAACACTGAAGATTGTTTCTGGCCCTGGGAACATTTCAGTTGTGTTGCTATCAAAACTAAGACATCTGTAAAACAGTCCATGTGACATCAGTGGTTCAAGCATAATTTTATGAAGCTATGAAACTACTTTTAGTGCACCAAGAAAACAAAAATAACGACTTACTTTAACAATTCTTCTCTGACGAATCACATTATCCACCATTATGGAGAGTACCATGACGCATGCAACTCAGAGCGTGCTGTCTGTAGTACAGAGTTCTGGCATGAAACTCCACATGCCGCAGTCTGATAGGTCTAACTCAATCTGTCATAATGACATCATTATCACATGGCACAGCTGATTGGTTCTCTTCTGTATTAGTAGCCGGTGAGCTCGCTGCTCAACATTCAAATATGACTAGTGTTTGCTATAGCAGTTTGAAGCGTGCTTCTGAAACCCTTCACCTTTCCCAGCTCCATGGGTGATTCATGTATGCATGTTATATGTGCAGCAGCAGTATTTCTTACATGCTCACAGGAGCATGTTGTGGATATACTGGCATTAGCAAGTCTCAGTACTTAATCTGTCGCAGCATAGCAGAACATTGTCATGTACATTACACCATGGCAATCCCTTCGAGAGTTGTCATAACAGAACTTTGTTTTTGGCCTGGGAACATTTCAGCTGCATTGCGGTCAGAAAGCTCATGGATTATGTCATATTTGTCACCGCACCGGCGGGCAGCAGAAGCACCTCCCGAGGCTTGTAGACATAAGATGCATCGCAATTCAAAGGCTGCCACCTTCGAAGGGCACATTTGAAGGCTGGTGGCGCAACAAAGGCTGTCCCAATTCGAAAGTGATCTCAAATGTGCCCCCTATTTGCAGGCAAATGAAGGATACAACTGATGGAGTCTAATTTTTTCTTTTAGCTTCAAAATTGTCCTGCATTGCTGCAGAAGTTCAAGATCAAACACCCTTTACAAAAAAGATAAAACAACGATGTAGGACAATTTTGAAGTTGGAGAAGAAAATGATATGTAAGTTTTTCCGGAGTTCACGCAGAGTTAGACAGAACAGGCATTTGAGGTTAAAAAGTATACAAATTGTCTTTTTTTTTTTTTTTTTTTTTGTAGAAAATAACCAATCGTTTTGCTAGATAAGCCCCTTCTTCCTCAGCTGGGATCGTTTAGAGCCCTTTGAAGGTGCATTTAAACTGCATTTTGGAAGTTCAAACTCAGGGGCATCACTGAAGTCCACTATATGGAGAGAAAAAAGACAGTTTAGTTTCTTTACGATATGAAAGATGTTAATATCTTTCATACGCTCGTCTTGTCTTAGTCTCATTGGACTGTTTTTGTTCGAAAAACTCCCATCTTGTTTTCTCTCTCAACTTCGAAATCGTCCTATTTTACCTTTTTTGTTAAGGGTGTTTGATCTTCTTTGCATGTTCACCTTGCAGAGACTGTGTCAGTACGTTTGCAGCGACGCAGGATGATTTTGAAATCATTTTTGAAGTTGAGGCAGAAAATACGATTGGAGTTTTTCAACATACCCTAACTGTCATGAGCCAGAATACACAGAGTTCATGGAAAGACAAGACGAGTGTTTGAGATTAAAAAGTATTTAGATTGTATTTTTTTTTTTTTTAATAAAAATAACTGATCGTTTTGCTACATAAGACCCTTCCTCCTCGGCTGGGACCATTTACAACCGCATTTGTGATCGTTTGAAGCCGCTTTTGGAAGTTTAAACTTGGGGCACCATAGCAGTCCATTATATGGAGAAAAATGCAGAAAAGTTTTCCTCAGAAAACAATTTCATTATGACTTAAGAAAGAAAAGACATGAACATCTTGGATGACAAGGGGGTGAGCAAATTAAATATGAATCTTTGTTTTGGAAGTGGACTTCTCCTTTAATGGTTTCTACTTAATCCTTAAATGCGTGACCGTTCCCCAGTCATTATAACATATTCGGGTCTTTAGCGACCCGAACCTATATCTAGCACGGATGGATCTCTAACTGCTGCAATAGCAAAAAACTCTCTTGATATTTTAAGAACAATTACAGAGGAATAAAATAAAGCTTATTTTGTTACTTTTTGAAACTTAGAAGGGTTTAATTTGAGCAAATGATTTTAATATCACCATATCGTCAGCATCTGGCTCATATTTGCCATCTCAGTCATATTCACAAAACTATCATTTTCAATGACTTCAAAATCATTATTTTGCTCGCTGACAGCTTATTCACCACATCCACCATCAAATGAGTGACATTTTTATTTTATTGCTTACAGTAATTGCTCTGCAGTAAAGCCATTCAAAGCAGTTCAATTTTTGCTGATGATATTCTTTTGTTTTATGGCTGCAATAATTACGAATGAATTGTCACTTCATTATTGTCTATTAAACAGTGCCACCTCAAGGACTTAAGGTGAATTGCATGAATTTAGTCATCAGATATTTACATATTTTTTGCAGATGAAAAACAGTTTGGTATTTTTAGAAGATGTATCTGTGCTGAATTTTACATAAATAAATCACAACTATCTCGTGCAATGGGCACAGCCATTGATAAAGGCTGCAGCGGACGTTTTTTTTTAATGCTATTATTTGAAACTTCCCCTTTAGAACACGGAAGTGTGATAAAGGCCCATTTTCAGTCATAAATCAACAGGATAAAACCTGCAAGTAACTTTTTTCCTGTACACTTTTTGCGATTTTAGTCATTATGAATGTGATGGTTGAGTTGTGTATCCTAATGAAGGGAAAGAGGCATTCCCTCATGTGTGACTCACATGTACAGGTGCATGCAAATACGGAGGAGTAGTAAATGCACACTTCAAACATCCATTATGTGTTACTCATCGTTTGATATTAAATACAGTTCTATATATAAATAATATATATAAATAATCTTTATTTTGACAATAGACTGGTGTTATTGTTTGTATTTGAAACAACACACAACATACATGCATAACATTTAGGTACAGTTACATTAATACTGATTATGTATAGGTAGTAAAAAGCATATAATATAGTAATTAAAAACAACAACAAAACAGGACAATAATATAATTCCTGAACAGTACTGTAATTTATAAACTTCCATCTCATGTAGTATGCACAGATGAGACACTTTAGCCAAAAACTTTTTCTTATGCACCTGCAATTTTTAGAGATTTTTGCCTTTTCCTTTTCACAAAGTATTTTTCTGAATAGTGTAAAGACAACATCAAAAATACACTTTAGAGTATTTCTTTTATAGCGCTTTATCTATGTGTATCTGTAGATTTCAATTAGAATGCATATCTTTAAAGGCTGTTTTCTCAAAATTAAATTTTTTCTCCTGCTCTGACTCAAAAATCTCCACTACAGCATCACAATCATACCCTAGACTTTACAGTTTTATTCCTATCTATATGTATATTGTACAGAGGGTTTTGCGCATTTATAATTAGCCTGATTTCATACATTTCATTCCTAAAAATATTCTGACTGTTGATAGTATTTTCCGATTTACAAAGAAAATACGAAGAGAAACCCATAAACTCCCACTGTAGATTTTTACACCTGACCAATGTTAGGATATTTGTTCTAGAAATCTATGCGAATAAGTGCATATTTAAATAGATCATGTCTAATTTGCATATTTAAACATCTCTCAAAAACTTTGTAATGCAAAGTTTACAGTTCTTAATATAATCAATCAATTGGGTAAATATGGTGATATTGTTAGTTGTTGTGTTTTTTTTTTTTTTTACTTTTACCCTATTCACCTATTGTCTCCCCTTAAAATTTTCTTTTCACAGATCCATGGAAAAGTGCCACCACAAGGGTAATCAGCCCACTTTGCTGTATGAATTAGAGCACAATTCTCTCCTTGTTGTCCATTGGGCTCTTTACCCGACCAGTACCTGCATCAGCAGATCAGCATTAGATTGTCTTGCATGATACTGACTGTGAGAATCATTTATCCAATATTAATCAGCTCAGTTTTTTCCTCACCAAAAGGTTAGTGGGCTGCCATCAACCCATTTCCACGTGCCCTCTTCATCACTGTCAGTCAGACCAATCCAGATACGTGTACCACAAAAGATGTTCTTCTGAACGAAATTCTGACAAGATGAAACAACATATTTTACAACAGACGACAATAACAACTAAGCTGACAACCTATCATCTATGCTAGGATGTGTTTTGCTAACTTGTTCCTCTCTGTTGTTTATGATGATCAGATCTGCTCCTCTCTCTGTACAATATCTTCTGCTCTCAGTCCAGTTCTTCTTCTCAGTGGAAAAGTAGTAAAAACTGGACTGGCTGTAAGGCCATCCTTCTGTTAACACAAGCAATTAATTAATTAGCTTTTTGTTCTGGTATTTATTAAACTACACAACTTATAGATAGTACTTAAATAATACATACTGTATTCTGTAAAACAAACTTGTCTCAATGTGTCTTTTTCTTCAAACAGCTCATTATTCTTCGACAACAATCCATCTCTCTCTTTTATGAGGTTGGCCTTGTCGGTTAGTAGCTGGTGTGTCCCTTCTGTGAGGTTGGTAATATTAGTTAGTAGCTGGTTTTTCTCTTCTGTGAGGTTGGTAATATTGCTTAGCAGCTGGTGTAGCTCTTGTGTGTGGTTTGTGCTCTTTGTATTGATGTGGACACACAGCGCTATGACTGCGGTCAGCAGAAGAACACACAGCAGCACCAAACACACTGGAGCTGCTTTGTAGTGCTTCCTCACAAAATCACCTCCTGAAAACCACAGGCATCAGCAGAAATGTTACTAAGCATACACTACTGTTTGTACTGTAATGAAATGAGTCTCAGTACCTGTGTGTCGAGGTGTTTGTTGTTTCATGGTGTCTGAGGTCTGTGTTCCCGTAGTGAGGTCTTCACTGATGTAGATATTCCTCACTTTATCTTCTCTGGCCTTGTTGATGTTGCCATAAGGATGCGTAGACATTTTCAGAGTTGAATGTGCATCCTTTGAAAGTTGTTGCTGCTTATTTAAGCGTTTGGGCCCTACTTCTAAAGGGATTACTCAGGAACATGTGATATCCTGTTTTTGCTGATTTCCAATAAATAATTATATTTTTCCTTTCTTTACTGTATATTTAGTCATTTCTTGTGGTTCATTACGAAAGACACTAAAGTTACTCATCCAAAGCTTTTACTCATCTAAAACTAAAGGGTTAGTTCAGCCACAAAGGACAATTCTGTCATTAATGACTCACCCTCATGTTGTTCCAAACCCACAAGACCTTTGTTCATCTTTGGAACACAAATGAAGAATTTGATGAAATTCATAGACAGCAAGTGTACTACCGCATTCAAGGCCCAGAAATGGAGTAAGGACATTGTTAAATAGTCCATGTGTCACAGCAAAAGGACCCAAACGCAAAGGCTGGTCAAAAACAAGGTGTTCACTTATCTTCAAGTAAACAAAGGCAGTTCGCAGCTCACTGGCCAAAAGGGCATATGCAATACTGGAGAAAAACCTCAGGAAAAAACAGGAACGAAAGGAAAAACTTGAAGGACAGACAGTCCCGGACAACAGGGCGAGGGGCGACACACTAGGCTGTGTAGACAGGTCCGGAGAGCGGAGTCTGAAGGGGAGTGAGCAGCAGCGGCAGGCAACTAGATGGCGTGACAAGACACGACACAACTATGACAAAACACGAGTTGACTAGAATTGCGACCGCGAACAGCTGAGTCTAGGACAGAGGGCAAGACAAAGAAAAGGACAGATAACACGAATCAAACCCAGCTCATGACACCATGTGACATTAATGGTTCAACTGTAATTTTAAGAAGCTTCGAGAATACTTTTTGTGTGCAAAGAAAATAAAAATATGACTTTATTCAACAATTCTTCTCCTCTGCTACACAAAAAGCATTTTTGTAGCTTCATAAAATTATAGTTCAACCACTGATGTCACATGGACTATTTTAACGATGTCTTTACTATGTTTTTGGGCCTTGAATGTGGAAGGACCATTGCTGTGGAAGGTCAGAAAGTGCTCAGATTTCATCAAAAATATATTAATTTGCTTTCTGAAGATAATTGTAGGTCTTCTGGGTATAGAATGATATGAGGGTCAGTGTCACACCCCTGTGGACTGTTTTTGTGGTTTTTCCCTATGTATGCCCTTATTTGGTCTTTCCTGTTCCGTCT